>JZKD02S1832108.1:450328-486628 GCA_000966675.3 Picea glauca | reverse complement strand
AGGAATCATACAATAAAACACAACAAGCTTTATAGGAAAGAATCATATTATTGTATCATATTAAATGTGAAAGAGAGATTACAACCATGGCCTTGATGTCGTAAGGTCCTTTCCAGCTGTCCTTCGTTCCCCACACACTTCTTGCTTCAAGGATTCTGAGACCATGGATCTGATAACTACTCACAATCTATTTGACAAAGAAAATCTCAAAGCCACTCCAACCAAGATAATAAGATCCAAGCCAACAAAAGCTAATCCCAAAAGCTCCAAGCTAACAAAAGCTAATCCCAAAAGCTCCAAGCTAACAAAACCTAACTTTCTCCATGAGAACTCCTCTCCTTTTATAAGTTGAAGAGGATAAGGTGAGGAGGTTAGGATGATCCCACTAAATCATGAAAGCGAGTAAGATCCAAACCATTCGGATGCCACCTCACCATAGAAGTTTCTCCTTCTAGAAGATTCGAGAAAACGTTTGTTTTTCCCACATGTAGGCATTCTCGCACCCTACCTATAGAGCAACCTACGAACATCTCGCACCCTAGCTATGGTGCAACCTGCGAGAATTAGGCATTCTCACACCCTGCCTATATAGCAACCTGCGAACTTCATTTTTTACAGGGTTTTTACAAGGGAAAAATGCAACTTCTTTTCTCAGAAAAAGTTCTTCTCCCTTCTCTCTTCAGGAACTCAGGCCACTGACCCCTCTGAAGGCAACATATAGGTTTACATCATTAACGGTCATAGGGATGATGAAAATAATGTGTAACAATAATTAAAGGTGTAAGAGTAATCATTACTTTTATTCATGGACAAGAAATCCAATCACATTAAGTTCAAGGCGCAGGAGAAATCAATAGTTTTGTTCCATGGCACAAAGGAAATCCTATCACATAATCATCTATACATCAATATTATCCCTTAACACAAGACATGCTAATCACTTAATCATTTATTTTTTAACATTATTCCAAGGCGCAAGAGAATCTATTTCGAATTGGGTTGCCAATTCCTTGAACATGAAAGTTAATATCTTAAAAAATAACATGCCAATGAGTCCACACAGTTCATCATTTTGTTATCCCACTTGTCCCTTTTCAGGGAATCTGAAGGTGCAATTTATGCTCCCCAAAGTGATCATGAACAATCCCTTAGTTCTCTACAAGTATTCATGTAGAACTTCCATGAGTAAAGGGTAGTACTAGTTAGATGTATCTCATTCATATTGCATATTGATCATAATGACAAAAACATAAATAACATGGCTCCAAAAATATAAACAAACTACATTATTGCACCATTCTAAAAGAGTAATGAACTTTAAAAATAACACTAAAATATGTTTCTAGAAAACTATAATATACTCTACATAAGTTAAAAATGAGGTTTAAGTATTTATTTATGAGAGAACTGAAAATAAGAAGCAATGTATAGTGAAAAAGTTTTAGAAACTAAATACTCCAATATGTAGAGCACCAATAAATACACACTCTAAATAGCTATGGAAAAATGGACTCTTTAGAAATTCCATCGAAGCCCATAAGAAAGAGGTATCATAAAGGTAAAGACAACTCGAAAAACCAAAGATCAGTAATCCAGATTCAGTGTAGTGATGAGGGTAAGACAAACTCACAATCAAGAAATCGTTGAGTAATTGAATTAGAACACATGGCGTGTAATCTCCCCATCAAAACGCAGATATTAATAAGGTAAAATGCAAGGTGTTTTCCCCAACACGTAGGGTGTCTTCTCATGCCAAAAACATAGAGAAAAGAGCTAGCCCAAGGTGTATATGAAAACGTAGAGAAGGAAAAGGGTAACACCGCCTGGAGATGTCCACATGCGCTGGCCCAAGCTGTATATGAAAATGCAGAGAAGGAAAACGTAACACTGCGAGGAGATGTCCACAAGCGTTGGCCCAATGTGTATAAGAAAACGTAGAGAAAAATGAAGGGAAAAATGGCAGGGTGAAAACAAAAATGCTAGGTAGTAATTTTGTGCAAAAACACAGAAGCAATCAAGGGAAATAGTAGGGTTTTTCTGAGTGAAAACGCAGTCCAAATTTTCTAAGAACGATGGGTATTCTAGGAGGACGAAAAATGCATTTTAAAGAAGAAGATACACAAAGTGGTATCCAAGAAATTATAAGGATTCAAATCGCAATCCAGTCTTAACACAAACGCACAAGTAAATAAAGGAAAAAGATGGGAAAATATAGTTCAGCAATCAAGTAATTTTTAACAATAAAAATAAACAATTACGAATTCCATGAAATCTGTAACAAATTTTTAAAATAAAACCAGATCTATTAAATTCGGATAATAACGCTTCCATGCACATGAGGAGATGAGATATCTAACCAAAAATTTATCACATGATCAATTACATTGTAATATTCAAGTTCCTCATACAAAAATCAAATTTACATTCACATTTGGGCAAATTCAAGAACTATACTTTACAATTAAACTTAATACAATTACAAATTCAACTCGGACAAAATATCGTAAGCGTCGAAGGAGGTCCTAAAGATGTTCTGCGATAACTGATGTTTATCCTCCCTCCTTCTTACTAACCACTAAGACTTCACCAGTACCTCCTAGCCAACGCTAGGGGTACTATTCTTCCCCCTTATCCCTCGAGCCACAAAGGGGCCACACACACACACAAACATAAATCCTCTAGCTCCCAGATTGTCTCGCAGGGTAGATCCACCACTCTCTATCAAGCTGGGTACCCATTCTTGTATCTTTATTCCATTTTACCTTAAATTCCAATTTGGTAATTACTTGCACATATGTGTATTAAATCACTCTTTAGATTTATTTTATTTTCCTTGATTTCTTAAATTGATTTATTTCATCCCCACATTATTTAATTTATAAAATTAGTTTTTTGTCTTCTCACTAACTTAGACTTAGGCTTAATTAAATTTTTATTTTCAAAGGCTTATACCCTTAGGGATTATGATTAACAAATTTATTCTTTAATTAATTAATTAATTCGATAGTGCTCAAGATTTTACAAGGTTTAACATCGCTCAAAGTTTTCTAGGCCACCTAGATTCATTAACTCAATTTTTAATTCTCGGACGTGCCCTTGAAGACGCACTCTGTGCTCCAAGGGTTCCACTCGCCTTTGATTCAAATTTTTAATTACGCGATGTGTGTTGGGCCCTTCATTTTTTGATAAGGAGTTTTGTAAGAAGGACTACAGTCCTAGTTTTGTCCTAGTACAAGTTGCACAGAAGAAGCGGGACAACGGAGCAAGGAGAAGCAACAAAAATCAGTTGCGAAAATGAAATCGCAACACCAACAAAACAACAATAGTTGCAATAGAACAATAAAGCATGCAAGCCAAAGAGAGAAGACATGACTTAGCTTATATATAGGGATGAATATGATTGTAAAAGGGTTGTTCGATTATGATTGTAAAAGAGTTCAGTTCAATTCTTCCCTTGTTGTTAGGTTGACGTAATAGTTGTTGTCTACCACTGAGAAGTCATATTTTGAGTCTGTAATGTAATCTACACACCATTTTGGGAATTAGATCTCTACGACATGGGTCCAGAGCCAAGACTCTGTAACAGAGTGCTACTGCATATCTCTGAGATTGTAATTGAGAAAGATCTGAAGATAATATATGAAGAAGGATCCACAATTTCAAAATATGTTGTGTATTTTTGTGTTTATACTTCTACATTGTATATTTACAGTGCTTTTTTATGGTTCATAAGTTCCACATAATGTCTCTATGTTTGAATTATTTTCCACAACATAAGTAGTTTCAGTTCTTGTGCATATGAGTTCAGATCTGTTTTGTATCCAGATGTCTTGCAAAAGATCAAGATGAATATTGAAGGTTCTGTGAACCCACCTAAGTATTCTTCTTTCCCTTCCCTATCCATTTGTCTCAAGAGTGCTTTGGGTGAGACTTCTTCTCTTCGGAGGAGATGAAAATTCCAATGCTCTAGACTACTTGGTACCTTTTGTTGGTAACCTGAGAAGGACCCTGGTCTGATCAAACTTGCACCAAAAAAATGGTTATGTTTCCGGGACCTGCGTTAAAAGGGAACCTGTAGGGAGGATGCTCCCACGGATTCATAGATCTAATATTGACCAATGTTGGGAAATAAATTGTGACACCTTCATATGGAAAGAAGCGGAGCTGAGGGGAAAACCTGTGGAAGATACTTGTGAGACAGTCTTTTACTCAGAAAGATCGAGCGACCAGTACGAAATATTATGGATTAAGTTCCTAGAAGAACTTTTCCACTGGATAAATAGGCTCCAAGAAGCTCCAGAGTTCCAAGAACAAGTCAAGAGGATCTGTATTTAGGACAAAGAAAATATTGTATCACTTCAACGACTGGATCGTCCAATCACACAAGCGATTGATTTTCGAGTCAATACCACATTAGAAGGATACATTATTGAGTTTTCAGCTGAGAATCACAATTCTTTTTCACGAGCAGAGGCGAATTTCAAGAAATACACAAGGGGAAGACTTTTAGGAGAAATCCCCCTATGGATTAAAGTTTTCTTGATGGAAGAAGGGATGTTGACTATATTGTCAACTAAGATGGCAGTGTAAACACCCTGGCTTGGGGTAGGGGAGAGGTTAGGGTGGATTCATGGCCTGAGATAAGGGAATGGTTATTTCATATGTGGGGGAAACAACAAGAAATGGACTCAAGAGACGAGAGAGCCTTGAAAAGAGACGCCATAGTTGACAAGTGATGGAACGACAAGATCAATAAAGAAGCAAGATAGTCCGAGAAGTTGTGGAAAGAATTCAGACCAGGAGAAGTAGAGGAAAGATAGATGGAAGAGTTGTGGAAGATGAGAAGACAGGAAAGACTGGCCAGTCAAATATTAAGTGAGAGAGAAGCACAAAGAGAAATAATTCCATAGGAGGGTGAACACGAAGGAGAAGGTGTAGAAGAAACAGAGAAGAAAGTTGGCATGGATATTGAAGAGGAAATAGAAGATTCAACCTCGATGATAGGAAATATCGGGAATCCGACTAAAGAGACCACTCCAGAGGAAGAAAACGAGACCCCCATATCAAAGAAAACCACCCCGAAGCCAGTGACGCTAGCCTTGAATTGCCCATACCCAAAGTGTCTTCTATACAAGTGGTAAGTTTGATAGTACCCTCCTATGTTAATTCTATTCCAGTACAATTAGTTAGTCAGTGACAACCAGGAAGTGCAAGTACAGGGAGGATATTGGGATCCCCTAATAGATCGCAAGTAGGACTGTTAGGTTTCATTTTGATAGGAGCACCAAGATCAACAATGGTTGTTCATGTGGGAGGTTCGATTGCCCGATACCTAGAATTATGGGGTAAGGGAGATGAAGATTTGGAGCAACACTGGTTCTTGTGTGAAGCAATCTAGAGATCCAGAGGGACTACAGATGCGAATAAGTTTGTTGAGTTCCAGACTACCTTGAGAGGTCAAGCTCTCAAATGGTACATGAATATTATTGAGTCAAGACTACCAGGAATGCAAGGTCAAGCATTCACACTTGTCCAAGTATGGACAAGGTTCATAGCAAAGTTTAAGATACCTCAGTCAGAACAACAGGTTCTATCTGAGTTGCACAAGATTCAACAAAGGGAAGGTGAATCAACCTGGGAATAAAACCAGAAGTTTAAAGATGCTATAGGGAGGTTAGCACATCCAATCCATGAGGAAAATCAAAGAGAATGGTATATTAAGGGATTTCTACCTCTAACACGGATTCCGCTAACGCAACAACGGATAGCCACTTTGATAGACGCCTTGGAACAATCGATGAAGATTAAATCCATGGTAGGATATCTTGGGAGCCTGAGAGTGACCAGACCCCCAACAGATGCTAATTTAGCACAAATACAAGGGAAAATATAAGCACTTACAAAAACATTCAAGAACTGACGATACCTAGACCAAGATGACTGCAGGTCTAGTGCACCAGATGTTATACAAAAGGAAATCTGGTGAACAAATGTCCACAAATGAGGGGGATGGGACCTCCTCAGAATCTGATGGGACCCTCATCAGGACCCACGTGAGTAGTTGTGAAAGTGTCTGTGAATTTACCATTCCATAATCCCACCCCATATCATGCTTTTCTAGGGAGCCAAGAAGCACCAATAGTTGAGTATTGTGAGATTTTCCGAATCGATGTGCATGGGCCGAGACAGTGCCCCATTATGTAAAAATATTTGACAGTACCAAATGAAGTACAGTGTGAGTTCTGTGCACCTACCACACATACTACCAATCAATGTAGAGCATTGGATTCTCTTGCAGATAGGTTGGACCGAACAACATTCAGGGTGAATCTAAACCCTCAGGGATCGGGAATAGGTCAAGGAGGTGGAGCCATAGGAGACTTTAGAGGAGGAAGAACTAGGGGAAGAGGGACAAGCATATTTTATAACTGTGATGAGCAAGGCGATATGGCTAGATACTGTCCTCATCCGAGGCATCCATGGTTCTCCCACTGCATAACTAATGGGCATGCAACTGAAGATGGCCCAGAACTAATTGAAAAATGGGAATATTGGGTACGTCATTGAGGGACTAACTTCATCAGTTCATAAATCAAGAGAGTTATTAAAGGAAAATTACCCAACCTCAATATCGTTACTCGAGAAGGAGAAAAAACAGGAGTTGATGCTAATAATCTACCTCAGATCTAGAAAGAAGCACCTAAAGAAGACAAGTATGATCCTCTAAAAAAAAAGTTGTTCTTTAAAAATTACATAGAAGTATTTCAGAATATCCCTAGCCTTGAGATGGAAAAGAAAACCAAACATCCTATTTTTTACCCTAAGATTACACAATCCCATGCTTCACCCCCTGCACCTAGAAACCCTGTAGTCACACGAAGACAACCTGAAAAACCTCAAAATGTAGTCGACCTTTGGTTTCAATTATTCTCTGATATTCTCGAGAATGACCAATTAATAGAGAAGTTTCACAATGCGCTATACCTAGTTATAGGGAATGAAGAATCAACAGAAGCGAGAATAAAGACCAACCTTCCTGAGAAGAGTATTCAGAGGGTGCAGAGAAAGAAAGTACGAACTGGAAAAGAATTCAGACTAGCAGCCTAGTTAGAATAATTTGAGATTAAGAATTTCATGTTGGATCTAGGATCCGATGTGAACATTCTATTTAAAAAGACATGGAAAGCCCTAGGAAAACCCTAGTTGACATATTCCCCAATCCAGCTAAGGATGGCCAACCAGTATTGTATTTTCCCCATAGGAAGACTGGAGAGCGTGGAAATAGATGTTGCGGGAGTGAAGACTATAACTGACTTTGAGGTGATTGAGATCATGGGGGATAAGGACCCTTACCCTGCACTACTTTGGATTCATTGGGCCTATGACAACTATGTAGTAATCGATCTAAAGAAAGACACCATGACATTTGAAGTAGATGGAATCAAGGTAGTTCAACCCTTGGATCCGTATGTAGGTCCCAAATATATGGAGCCAATAGAAAACAATATGGAGGGAGAAGACTTGGATCATTTGTACACTATAACAGTAGGAATAAGAGACAATTACATAAATCCCACTATTGATTGATCGGTAAGTTGGAGGAGTATACAGTCAGTAGATGAAGATTCAGAACTGGCATTTGACAATTGGCATCAAGGCTCATACGAAATATTCTCAAGGATATGTGCAACTGTAATAGTAGATGGGTTGGGACCCAGGTTAGAGAACACCCAATATATGATGGTACCTCGAGACTTGACAGTTTTCTACTCAGCATGGAAGAAAAGGTAGTGGAGGATCAAAGGATATCAGTACTAGACTTATCCCTCCAAGATACCCCTGCCAAATGGTGGGCCAATCATAAAGCCTTATTTAAAAATTAGGATGATGTGAAGCAAGCTATCAAGTATAGGTTTCAAAATAAGGATCAACTGGAATCATAGATGCAGACGGATTTCCAAGTTGCACAACTGTTCAACGGAGAATCTGATCCTAGAGCACATATTGAATAATGTGTGACACTGTGGCAAGTTGTGGAAATACCTTCTCACTTATGGGTTCAGGTGTTTCCCCACTCACTAGGTCCAATCCTGAAAGCTTGGTTCATACATGAAGAATCCAGAAGACATACCAACTACTGGAAATTTTTGGCAGATCACTTTTGCAAGGACCTCTCATTTACAAGTAAGTACCCTGAGCTTGAAGTAGTCCTGTAGAGAATTAAAGAATTTCTCTTTACAGACAACAGTAATCAGAAATCAAACCTAGTAGTATGTGCAAAACATAGCCGAGAACTTCAGACTAATCTTCACCTAACCTTAGACAAGAAGCCTATAGAATGATATAAGATTAGCAGGGATTTAAAGAGCCCAGATGATTTAGAGGAATTAAGAAACCTAGCCATTAAAGAGACATAAGGGAAAAAAGAAATCTAGAACACCATACCCATTCAGAATGATAGTTATTATAATCACCCATTAAAGTTGTGCAAAGTCAATATAGGGACCACAGAGAAACCTAAGATAGCTATGGTGGGAGATTACTGGTATGAGCAAACTAGTCAAGAAATACAGAGTTTGTTGTGGGAATATGAGGATTTGTTCCCAAATACCTTTTCAGAGTTAAAGGGGATAAAAGGAGTTATGGGAGAAATTAAAATCGAGTTAAAACCAAGATCAAAGCCTGTGAGGCATAAACCATACCACCTTAACCCTAGAGTAAAAGATAATCTTAAGAAGGAGATCGACAAGATGTTGGAAGCTGGACTTATTTTTGAAGTGGAAGAAGTAGAATGCATCAGCCCAATAGTTGTCCAAAGAAAGAAAGGCACAGAGGATATCAGGGTCTGTGTAGACTATAGAAGCCTTAACTCTGCCTATGTGCATGACCCTTTCCCAACACCTTTTACTGATGAGGTGCTAGAACAGGATGCGGGGAAAGAAGCATACTCATTCATAGATGGATTTCCAGTCTACCACCAAGTAAGGATTGTCAAAGAGGACAAAAAGAAGACCACATTCATAACATAATGGGGGTGTTTTGCATACAATTTGATTCCATTTGGCTTAAAGAACTCCCCTATAGTTTTCTTCAGTATTGTAATAACATATTCAAAGAGTTTATTCACAATTTCATAGAAGTTTATATGGACAATTGGAGAATATACAGTCTACTTAAGGAACATGTAGCATTGTTACGTCTGATGTTTAACAAATGCAGAGAATTGCAGATATCATTGAATCTTAGAAAGTGTATCTTTTGTGTACCACATGGAAATGTTTTGGGCCACATAGTATGCCAAGAGGGAGTACTGGTAGACCCAACTAAAGTTGTGTTTATTGTGAACATGCCACCACTTATGAGTACTAAGTTGTTGCGCTCCAAGTTGGGACATACAGGGTACTATCGCAGGTTCATCAAAAGTTATGCAAACATTACTGTACCTATAGAAAATTTATTGAAAAAGGATGAAATGTTCCAATGGACCCCAGAATGTGACAAAGTGTTTGAGACCCTAAAGGAGAAGCTCAACACAACATCGATTCTGATATTCCCAAATTGGGAAAATGAATTTTACATCCACGTAGATTCTTCAGGTATTGCCTTAGGAGCTATCTTAGCACAACCCAGAGATGGAGCCTTGGATCATCCTATCTATTTTGAAAGAAACAAGTTGTCACAAGATGAGCAGAACTATACAATGACAAAAAGAGAGGGTTTATCCATGATTTATGCTTTGCATAAATTTATACATTATTTGTTAGGTTCTCATTTTAAGTTCTTTACTTATCATTTTGCATTGAAATATCTAGTTAACAAACCTGTGTTGGAAGGGAGGTTTTGTAGATGGCTGCTACTATTTCAGGAATTCTCTTTTGAAGTGATTATTAAGCCTAGAAAATGAAACATAGGACCTGATCACCTGTGTAGATTAGAGACAGGGAAAAGTGGCGGATTAGTTGACGATCAGCTCCTAGATGAAGATTTGTTCCGGGTTGAGGCCATACCAGAGTATCTATAATACATGGTAGTCTTTTTAAGTACAGGATCCTTCCCATAAACATATTCCACTACCTAGAAATGCCATATGGTTGTTAGAGCAAAGAACTATCAGTTGATTGCAGGGAAATTGTATAAACTGGGACTAGAAAGTATCCTCAGGAGATGTGTCTTGGATCATAAAAGGAAGGATATACTATGGGAGTGCCACAATGGATTTGCAGGAGGTCATGTAGGAGGAAAGGCTATTGTGCAGAAATTCCTCCACGCTGGACTTTGGTGGGAAATGCTCTTTAAGGATGCAAAGGTATATGCTAGATGATGTGATGTTTGTCAAAGAGTGGGTAAGCCATCACGATGAGATGAATTACCACTTCAACCAGTTTACACTTTGCAAACATTTGAGAAGTGGGAAGTTGAATTCATTGGACAGATCAACCCCATAGATAAGCATTCAAAGTGTAGATACATTATTACCACAACTGACTACCTTACATGTTGGGCTGAGGAAACAATTGTTTAGGATTGCTCAACCAATACTCTTGATAGGTTCATTTTTTAGAATATTATCACTCGATTTGGATCCCCTAGGAGTCTAACCAGTGATCAGGGAGCTCATTTTATTAGTAGCACTATAGAAAAGATTACAGCGGAGCTATTGATCCAACATCACAAAAGCATCCCCTACAACTCGCAAGCCAATGGAACAGTAGAAGCATTCAACAATATTCTTGAGAGAGGGTTAACAAAGGTCTTTTGTGCAAACCAGGAAGATTGAGATGATATATTTCTAGTATTACTATGGGCTTACAGGACAACCACAAAGAAACTCCACAGGTACACGCCATTTCAGCTAGTTTATGGGAAAGAGGTTGTGGTTCCTGTAGAATTCATTACTCCAATTTTGTACATTGCACAGATCACACACATGTCAGAGGAAGAATCAGTTGTGTATAGACTCATGGAGTTACAAGAACTCGAGGAGACCATACTTTTAGCAGACTTCCATCAGTCAGTTGAGAAATCAAGGCAAAAATCTTGGCATGATAGACACATTAAGACTAAAGTATTTTCACAAGGAGACAAGGTTATACTCTATAACAGTTGGTACCAGAAGAATCCTGGAAAGTTGCGCAAGAATTGGTTGGGACCAGTTATAGTTGTGGATATCCGACCTTTAGGAGCACTTAGAATTGCGCAAATGGATGGTATGTTGTGGCCAGGATGGGTGAATGGTGCTCGCCTAAAACCTTATATGTCTCATAACTGAGCCAAAAGGATTTTTTCTCTAGTCTGAAAGAGAATGTATAATAGTTATATTTGAGTTTTCTGCAATTTTTGAAAATTTAGTTAATAAAGTTGATGTGTGCAGTGTTGTGCCATGACATGTAGTTCGTTTCTTTTTTTGTCTAAGTGTTGTTTGATGCAAAACTATTTACTCAACAGTGCGGGATCAGAAGCATAAAGAACCCATTAGTGACAGCTATTAATATGACGGGGACCCCTTTGTGGTCAAAGGGAGAACAAATCTGAACGTAATTTGAGTTCATGTGCCACACAAACCTAGTCTAGTAATAGCCTTTATTACTATTGCAGTACCTCATCTGAATTCAATTAAGCCATAAAGTCACGATGCACAAATATGCCATTGGTATTTTCATCGGGATTCCCATCCATCAAATGGAAAGGTATGAAATCGGCCACGTCCCTATCCAACTTGCACAGTAAATGCCAGAATCACCCAATGGATTTACCCCGTTAACCCTTCTCGTCCGATAAATCAGATCCAAGTTGCGTCCATATGGTCATGATGAACAACAATTATTACTAAACTTGCCAGCTAATCCTGAGTATAAGTCTCTAAGAAATCGCCGTAGAACGCATTATTTTCAAATAACTTAGCGATTTTCAAATTCCAAAGAGTGAGAAAGCCTATGTATCCCTGCGACCCATATTTGTGACCACCAAATCCTTGTTTCGTCATAGAATTTGATCATATACAAAACCCACAATGCCGAGATATACAAGAATTCGAGGTGCCATGTCCAAAGACGCAATACCAGATGATCTGTATGACCCCCAAGTCGAGGTCATGGGTGATATAAAGGGGAAGGTGGAGCAGGTCACGTTCCTTGATTTTGACTTAACAGACCCAGTATTGTTCCCCTAGATGATCATATACGTCTTCTAGAGTATCACTCCAGATGAGTTGGGAGGCACTCATTTCGTGCCAAAGCCTGAATTTATCAACCTATTCAATTCGACTATCATGATCCTCAGAGACATGTTATTATTCAGTACCACTGGTGATGTTGCGCGATGCACAAAATTCCTGATCAACAGGGTGCACGACCGAAGTCTCTAGTTGTATAGGCGGTATCCAATCCATGCTGAAGAAATTCATCAGCTTATTGGACTATCCCTCGAGGGCGAGGATGTGTCTAAAGGATTCCAGGGTCCCAGTAAGCATGGAAAGAAGAAAGGGGAGCCCAACCTCTTTGAAAGGTTCCACACATAGAGGGGGGGTGGCGCACAACCAAAATTGACCCCATACTACCAGAGATAGTCAGGATTGGCTGCTACATCATAGCCAAAAAGGTTATGAGGTCATATTACAAGGAAGAATGCATGTTGGATGCATTATCGATAACAACGTTTTACACCAATGGTGTTGTATTCAACTGGTGTAGTTACCTGCTAGAGGAACTACTCATGGCTTGCGAGGAAGCCCAAGAGAAGGGAGGAACCTTCACATACAGATGCCTATTGATGGAGTTCACAATGAGAAAGTGGAAGCCACCCACTAGAATACCATTGGCACTAGCAAACAAGGGGCACCTTGCAAAGATGTTTGAGCCCTGGCATTCCAGGATGGACTCGGAGAACAAATCCTTCAATAACATGACTTTCTCCAAGTGGTAGAACGGGCTTATCAACACAATGCAGATGTTGTGAATTCCACAGGAGCTCCTCAACTGTGACACAAGGAACATCTCTTTCATCATGAACCAACACCATATGTCTGTATGGCTGAGGCATGCCAATAGGGAAGACTTCCATTCAAGGATGTTGGCATTCTACCTAGATGAGGAGGTTTTCTAAAAAGAGGTAATGTCATGGGTGGGAGTTAAATGCAACCCACACAAGTCGAGGATGCATTACATTTTTCTTGTCGAGCTACTGAAGAAGAAAGGAAAATAAGTAGGGGTAGGACCGAGCTCAGGATCAGAGGCATCGAAGAAAGAATCTCTAGCATAGTCAGACTCTGAAGAGAAGGAGGAGATGTATCGCTTAGAGAGAAATAAGAGGATGTTGTCAGTGTTCCCACAGCTGCCAGAACAAGCCATGTTGACAGTTAAGGATGTCAATGAGATTTTGAAAGCTACGTTCATTATAGAACTAGTGGCGAAGAAGTTTAGAACTGGAATCTCACCGTGTAAATTCATGAACCCCCAACCCATTTCATCCACCATCTCCCGCACTCACTCAACAATCAGAGAAACCCTAGTCATCCATATTCAGGATGACCATGAGCTTGACACCCTTTCATCCACCATCATCACCAAGCACCCTCCATCACCACCACAACCCCAGTCACCACCCCTAGAAACTACTAATCCACCCCAAATAAATGATCCAAAGATGATGCAGCTCGATCCCCCAGAACAATCAGAGTCGAAACTCCCAAAAACAAGCCCATAATTTTCTGAGTAGAGACCAGAAATTTCTGGTCCAAATACATAAGTACTAGAGCAGAGACTGCAACTGACTAGTTCGAACATAGACGCCTAGGACCAACATATTGTGCCTTTTGTGTCGAAAAAGGACACTCAAACGGTGGAGGAGCTGCAAACTCAAATATCCCATCACATTTACTCAACGACCAAGGTTGAGGGTGCCCAGGGAATCCCAACTTAGGAAGCATATGCAAGTAAGGAGAAGGAGATATGAGAGGTTTAGAAGGAACCTGAGTCAACTTTCGGGAAGAGTGTTACATCTATGCAGGAATAGATGGAACTGATTCTCCAAAACCCTCAGCAGTGCACAGAGTTGTTGCAACTATCCCTAGCCAGAATATAGGTTCTGACACTTCTTCCATCAGCGTTGAGGTTGAGGCTGGTGCCAGGACCATCCATAAGGGAGGAGGAAGTGGAGACTCCTTTAGAACACTCAACGGAGAGTGGACTTCCACTGCAGACTTGAGCACCCAGGGATGCAACACCATCTTCTGATAACCTTGCACAATGGCCAACAACATACTTTGTTGGAATGATCAGAGCATCAACTGATCAATTGGAGCAGAGGCTCCAATAGGTGGAGAGGTCTGCAGAGTTCGCAAGGGAGGAAGCACTCCTTGTGCAAACATACAAATATTCAGGTCGAGTACAGACTGGAAAGATTCCAGGAAAGGCTTGTTGAATCTTGGCCGAAGATTCAAAAGGTTGCACCCTAACTTTCCAAAGCTAGTGATGTTTGAGAGATGGAGCATTAGATTGAAATTCTCCAAGGAGCATGGTCACAATTGGCCATTCGTGATAAGCATCTAGAAGTGCAGTTACGGTAAAATCAGAAAAAGGCAGAGAAGAAGCCTCAAAAGTTGCAGGAGAATATGGATAATATAGTGATAGAAGGAAACAATGTCCGAGCAGCACTACATAAGCACATAAGTAAGTGCACAAATATTTTCAAGGAAGTAAGCGATTGGATGGGTATCATCTCTAGACACAACTAGAGCTTGGAGGATGTGCGCACTAGAATCCAAGTGTTGAATGAAGAATTTGCGGACACAATGGATTCTCTAGAGAAAGAACAAAAGTTTGACCAGATCCAACAACTGGAAAATGAGTTGAATGCCCTATTTGAGACACAATCTGTAGCTAAGAAGGAGTTGCGCGACTTTCGGCCTGTCATTCAGATAGTTTATATGCAGATGCATTAAGTCAATGCAACAACAAATTTTGAATGGAACTCATTGGTTGCATCCAAGCCCAAGGGATGCATTATAGATGTGACCCAATAGTTCCTTGTCGAGGCCTCACCCCTTGCCAGGAAGTGGCAGGATAAAGTTGGAAGCTTTCAAGAAGTGAGGAAGCGGGCCTTGGAGTTGGTCCCAGAGTTGGACCCTTCATATGAAGAGAAAAAAGAAGAGAAAAATCAAGTAGAAGAGAAAAATAAAGAGGAAAAGTAGGACAAGGGAAAACAATAGTTGATCTTGGAAGTTGTGAAAGAGTCAAGTACTTGACTCGAGGGAGAGTCAAGGTTTGTGGTTGGAGCCTATTGGGCACTTTGTTTTTGGATAAAGAGTTGCAAAAGAAGGACTACAGTCCAAGTTTTGGCCAAGTACGATTTGCGCAAGCTACAGAAGAAGAGGGAAAATAGAGCAAGGAGAAGCAACATAAATCAGTGTTGGCAACAGGATGAAGTGGAAAGAAGGGCGATCATGAGGAAAGAAAGCATGCAAAAATTGAAGTAACAGCTAGAGGAAAACACCACATGTGCACATGCAAGAAGGCATGCATAAGGAAAGAGACAGTTGGAAGGAAGAACAAAACACATGCATGGGAGGAAGACCTAATGTCAATAGGGTTAGGGTTTTGGTAATATATTGTAAACGACTAAAGAGCCCGAAATATATAAATATAGATACGTAGGTATCATAGGGGGTTCCTTCTTGTTAGTTTGGTTTTTCATTGTAACATCACAGATATGCAAGATTTGATGCGAATTGTAATATTGTTATGTACATTTTGTAAGTTATTTAGCTAGAGGAGAGGAGAGAAGGAAGATCTGAGCATTAGATTGCAAGCTGAGGAGCCTAGTGCGATCTAGTTCACCTCATATAGATCTTACCCATCTGAGGATAATTTTAAGCGCACAGCGTTGAACATGCAGAACTACCATAATAAACGAGCCAAGAGCCAAATATTTGTGGAAGTATCCCAGGAGCGAGTGAACCACGGTAAAATATGTGTAATGGGATGAATGCATTCATATCTTTAACATATTTGCAATAGTTAGTTGTTATGCTTAATGAATGAATGAGTTGTTAAATTGCTTGCTTAATTACTGTTGCGATATTGAGGGAATAAGTCATGAATAACAGTAGGTTATAATAACAAGTTATAATAAATGGTCCATAATACGGATCCCATATCTTGCGCTCAATCCTAGGCTGTAAACACATGAGTCTTATAGCCACCCATTAAAGCCATCTCGAGTGAGACTGTGCGACGCATTTTGCATGCTACTACGTTTCCTTTTGGTTTACCAGGAGTGTCGATAGTTTTAGAGGCTTTTGTTGGAAACCCAAAAGACATGAAGCCTGGATCAATAATTCAGATGATAGAGTAGAGCCAGTAATTAGTAACCAACAAATGGTTCTGTTGTCGTTGGAAGAAATAGAGGAGGATTGAGTAGATGAGATATGAGTAGCGGGAAATGAGCAAGGAAAAGACGAGAGAAATGAGCCATTTGAAGGGGATGTTGAGACCGTGGAACCCCACAAAAGAAGAAACTGAAACTTGGTTGAGAACCAAAGAGCTATAATTTGCACAAAAAGACAATAAAAACCCTAGAATCACACCTCGCAAATATCTAGACAAATACGTGCTTACTGATTTACACAAAGTCTTTTTCTGTGATTTTTTGCATCTACTGCAGTAGTTGATACTAAGGTTGAAGTATAACCACACGACGAACCGGATTCGACAGCTATTTGGACCCTAATACAGATTGGGCAGTTACAATAGGTGAACAACAAATGCACCCGCGCACTGGAATTTTGGCTTGACAATATTGTGGCAGGCTTCATAGCAGAGTTTTTTGTGGACACAGGGAAGTCATACAACACAGTGGAGCAAGAATTTCTACATGGACCTCAAGGAAGGTACATTCAACCCCTACATACATCTATTAATATACTGTTATATAACAAAGGGGTAATGACAATGGAATCAGACAACTAAACTTCCCTGCGTGCATGGGGGAATGAGGGAAGCACTGACAGAGTGAGGATAAATGGAAGGAGGGAAGGATAAAGGAAAGAAGGAGGAGGAATCCTTGGACCCAATCATGATGGATGATGACTGGATCAAGTGGATCTTGGCATCAATGGGAAAGACTCATAGTGGAGCACCCTACCAATACAAGGTGAACACCAAGAAGAGAGCTATAGCCGCGAGGGAAGGCTTGGTGAGTGATGAGGAAGAGGTAGAGGATCTTTGGGCTGTGGAGTAGATTGAGTAAATCATTTATGCAACATATGAGAGGAGGAGAAGGCATCCATCCTATCCATATTAATGTCAATGTGGAACCCATAAACCCATGTGCGAGTAATACACCAAAGAGAACACCACCATTTAGACAACCGTAGTTCAGATTAATTCTGATAGCAGGAAGTACATATACACAAGGAACAACAACTGGAGAAGCCATTTCAGGTAGCACTGGTCAAGTATATACACCACGTGGAGGAGGTATTAGTTCAGTATTTAGAATGGCAGGACACGATCCAACCATCAAGTTACCAGAATTTCAGGGAGAAGTAGCAAAAGATCCTCAGAAGCACTTGTTCATTTGTGAAAATATCTGGGAAGAAAACTAGATCACTGATGAAGATACCAAACTCACGCAGCTAGCTATTACACTAAGAGACCACACACTAGACTGGTACATGAGTCTAGACACAAACAAATCCCCTGGGATGACCAAGACACTGGAAGACATTAAGAAATTATTGATTAATGAGTTCTAGAAGCCGAGTTCATAGGACCAGTACATGAACGAGATGATCAAAATAAGACATAAACTAGGAGAGTATGTGTGGGATATTGACCAAATATTCAAGTAATTGAAGGAAAAATTAAAATACCTCATGACCGATATGCAACATCAGCACCTGTTTGTCAATTCATTACTCCCACACTTAAAACACCCTTTACGACAACAAAAATTTCAAACACAGGCAGAGGCTCTGAAGGCAGCCTTGCAACTAGAATGAAACCAGTACCAACAGATAGACCCAACTATTGAATAATTGAAGGAGTATTTGAAGAATCTCACGTTCCAGCTGAACCAGAATAAGAACAAGGACGAACAAGAAGTCGTTTGGTGTACCACGTGCAGGCTGGAAGGACACAACAAGAATGAATGTCCAACGTTCGTGCAGTATATGGAAAATGGAATACTGAATCCATTACCAACAAGATGATTATGGTGTAAAATATGAAGGAAACCAGGTCACGACCCTTATCACTACACGATGATTCAAAAATACCAGATAGTTCCAAAGACTTCATATTTCACCTTTTGCAAGTCAGTGGGCCATGACGATAAATATTGCAGAATTATGGAGCTAATGTGATAAAGGACATTAGATGCATATAGGGTACATGATGAAATGATGACAGGGAAAGTAGCACCACATTTCAATCAAGCCCCAATGCCATACAACACTATGCAATAGCAGTATAATACTGTGCAACAACCATACAATAATGTGCAGTCGAAGTACAACCCAACACAGTCGAAGTACAATACCGCACAGTAAAATTAGGCACCTCAGTATAATGCACATAGAGGTGATCGAGCAGGATACAAAGGAGGAGGATGAGCCAGAGGAGGTTTCAGATGAGTTAGAGGACCAGTCACATGTCACAATTTTTAGCAACTGGGACATTATGCAAGGGAATGCCTGCTTCCACCAACAAATTGTATGTATTGTCGTGCATCAGACCATAATACAGAGGAATGTCTGACACTACTAGTGAAGATTCAGAAAAAGAGGAACCAGAACAATCAGAATGTTTAGTGGATTTCAGCCGAAGCAAGGGATGAAGGATGAAATATCAACATAGTTTTCCACGAAGGAGATAAAATAGGCACTGACGTAGTTCGACAGGAACCAATGAAGAACCAATGGGTAAAGAAGAAAAATGAACCAAGAAATAATTTCAACGGAAAAAAGGAAAAGGAGACCTTTAAGAAGGCCAGACAAGAATTTTAGAAGGAGGACACAATGTCGACTTCAACTGCACAGCCACACAATGAAGCACCAGAATATGAGATGCCTCCATCATTGGATCATACCAATGAAATGCATCCCACGGGACAAGTAATTACAATCAAAGGCCTTTTGCAATCATGTGTAAAAGTATTAAGTGATCCATCATCTATGAAAATATTGCAAAACATCCTAGAAAAGTGTAGCAGCGAGACTGAAGGAAAGCTAGAACCTGAAACAATTAATCACCTACACAGAAAAACAAGAACAAGTAGGGAATTTAGACTGAATGCTAGCATTGGGGATTTCAATATGGGAGAAATTATAATGGATCTAGGATCCAGAATGAATGTATTACCAAAGAAGACATGACAATGCATGGGAGAGCCCACATTAGGATACTCACTTGTTCAATTGAAACTAGAAAACCAACACAAAGTCCTACCAATATGTAGACTGGAAGGAGTAACAATAGATCTTGATGGAGTGTGCACTAAAGAATATTTCGAAGTCATTAAAATAGTGGACGACACAACACCTTACCCGACATTGCTTGGTCTAGGTTGGGCATTTGATAAATAGGCCATAATCAATTTGAAGACTAGGAAAATGACATTTGAGTCCAGGGAATATAGGGTCATCATGCCATTAGACCCATCATAAGGGGAGAGGCTTGTAGAACCTACTTGCCTAGATATAGAGGAAATCCTCCAGTTATACAAAAAAAGTGTGTGCGGTGAGGATTACGTAAAACCAATTGTAGACATGGTACTCAGTTGGCGGAGCATTACTTCATGCACAACATACTTAGACACCGGTTTAGAGAAGTGGAAGTAGAGGCTACATGAAGTATCCACGTGAAGATGTGCAAGAATAGATTGCATAGTAAGATGGATAGGCACAGAAATCAAAGAACCACCCAACTTCCATGGAATAAATGATTTCGAAACATTATTGACATAGTACGAAGATGTAGTGTTAGAGAACTAGATATTGTTATCACTTGACTTAGCACTAAAGGCCACACTGGAAATATGTGGAGCGCACACAAAGAGACAATCACAGACTGGTACCAATGTAAGAGGTTACTACGCATAAGGTTCGACACAGAACGGAAAAACAACAACAGAAATATGAAGGACACAGAGCACCAACAGAATACTTGGAGGCATGTAGAACATTGTGGAAAATGACACCACAAGAGGAATGGCCTCATCACTTCATACATAATCTAGAGGGGATACCAGCGAATTGGTATACAGACCATGAATTGCGCAAAGGAACTATGAAATGGATGACTTTGTGACAACATTTCACAGTCACTTTCTCATTCGAGCATGAGAACCCCATCATAGATGCATCCCTTAAATGGATTAGAGGACTAATATTCCTCATAGAACCATAAATAGAATTTATCATAGAAGAGAAACAATAGAATAAACAAACAGTCAAGGAACTGTTGTCATGTTACCATTTACAAGAGGAAGCACCAGACGAAGACAATCCGCATGATATTCATATCGAATAAGTATAAAGAGAAAGATATGTGGAGGGCCCAACCATCAAATCAGAAGTCATTTCCACGCCAATCAAGGTAAAGAAAGTTAACATCAGGACAACGGAGTAGCCCAAAATGGCCAACATTGGAGATTACTGGGATGAGCAAATAGTAGAAAGTATCACAGAGTTGTTACGTGAATATAGTGATCTATTTCCCACAACATTCACAGAGATGAAGGGTATAGACGGAGAACTGGGAGAAATGAAGATACCACTCAGAACTGAAGTGAGACCTATTAGACAACAATGCTATAGACTAAACCCTATATATAAACATCAATTTAAAGATGATATCGACAGTATGCTTGAAGCAAACATCATAGAACTAGTTGAGGAGTCATAATGGATAATCCCGATGGTATTATAGGATAAGAAAAAAGGAAGAGGGATCAAGATATGTGTCGACTTGAGGAAGTTGAACATTGCATGCCTACATGACCCGTTCCCTACACCATTCACAGATGAAGTGTTAGAGAACATGGGAGGACATAAAGCTTACTTACTCACTGATGGATTCTCAGTCTACCACCATATTAGGATAGCACAGGAGGATAGACACAAGACCATGTTTGTGATAGAATGGGGATCTTATCAGTACACAATCATGTAGTTTGGAATGAAGAATGCACCAGAAATATTCTCCATAATAGTCATTGTTGTGTTTAAGGAATTCATCCATCAATTTCTTGAAGTATACCTAGATGATTGGATAGTCTACAACTTGTTGAAAAACCATGTGGAAGTTTTACGACTGATGTTAGAAAGATTCAAACAGTTCCAAATATCACTGAATATCAATAAATGCATAGTTGGAACACCGTTTGGGATACTATTGGGCCACATAGTATGCAAACAAGGTTTATTGGTAGATCCAGCAAAGATGGTAGCCATTGTTAACTTGCCAGCACAAAAAACAGTCTGTCAGCTAAGAGAAACATTAGGACACATAGGATATTATAGGAAATTCATCAAAGGATATGCACATATCACAACACCAATGGAAAAGATGTTAAGGAAGGATAAGAAGTTTCAGTGGAATGATGAGTGTCAACACGGTTTGGATACCTTGAAGGAAAATATGGTTACCGCACCAATATTAGTATTTCCATATTGGGAAAAGACATTCCACGAGCATGTAGATGCATAAGTGATAGCACTCAGAGTTATCTTGGTGTAGCCAGGAACAGGAGACTTGGATCACCCAATAGAGTTCGCAAGAAAATTTTTATCAGACTCAGAACAAAACTATAACATGACATAAAGAGAAGGCCTAGCCATGGTGTATGCACTACAAAAATTCAGATATTACTTATTGGGAAATCACTTTAAAATGTTCACAGAACAATCAACCCTGAAATACCTCATCAACAACCCAGTGTTGTGGGGATAATCTGTCGATTGTTACTACTATTCCAAGAATTTGACTTTGAATTAATGGTTAAACTAGGGAAATTTAATGCAGGACCTCACCACCTGTCGAGGGTAAAAAATGGAGAAGAACCTACAGAAGACAACTTTCTAGATGCACAATTATTCTTAGTACAGATTGGTGATGAATACTTCGTATATATCATTCAATACTTGAGTATAGGTATTGCGTCGCAAGACTATAGAACTGCGCAGAAGAAAAACCTAGTAGTATGCATTGACGACTATCAAATGATTACCGGACAATTATATAAAATGGGCACAGATAGCATCTTGCAAAGATACATGAAATACCAAGAGTCTTAGAAGAATCCCACAAGGGAATAGCAGGAGGTAATTATGCGGGTAAATCTATCGTGCAGGACTATGGTAGCCAACGATTCACAAAGACTTGAAGGAGTATTGTCAAATATGCGATGTTTGTCAAAGGGTAGGAAAACCCAACAAAAGGGATGAGATGCCACTACGGCCACAAGTAACATTATAGGAATTTGAAAAGTGGGCAATAGACTTTGTGGGACCAATCAACCCACCGACAAAAAGAACATGGGTTAGGTACATTATCACTACGACGAAATATTTAACAAGATGGGCGGAAGCCGCACCAGTAAAAGATTGTAGTGCAGAAACAACAACACACTTTTTGTTCGAACAAGTAATCAATCGATTCGGGTGCCCAAGAGTTTTGATGAGAGAACAAGGCATGCACTTCATAAACAACACCATCCGCGTGATGACTGAAGAGTTTGAAGTCCATCATCAGAAGAGCACACCGTATCATCCATAGGCAAATGGCACAGTGGAAGCCTTCAACAAGATTCTAGAGAATGCACTAAAAAAGATTTGTAACGTCAACAAATATGACTAGGACCTCAAAGTACCAACAATATTATGGGAATACAGGACTACATGCAAAAAGTTGACAATTTACACGCCATTTAAACTAGTTAATGGCCAAGAAGCAGTAGCACCATTAGAACTTTTAGTACCCATCTTGCGTGTAGCCGCTATCACACAAATGACAGAACGTGGTGTAGTATAGGAGAGACTGAATTAGTTATTTACCATGGAGGAAGATTGAATCTTGGTAGGATTCCATCAACAAGTGAAGAAAGAAGGAGACAAATCTTGGCACGATAGACACATCAAGAAGAAAATGTTCAAGGAAGGAGATCTAGTATTGATGTATGAAAACAAATCGTTACAACACCCAGGAAAGATTCAAATGCATTGGTTAGGATCATACGAAGTAATATCTGTCACAAATGGAGGCACTACACAGTTAAGAGAGTTAGCAGGCACGAAAATCAGAGGAATGATCAACGAGAGATGACTGAAGTTGTACAAGGACAGTTGACCACCCAACGCACAATAAAAAAAAAAAAAAAACAAAAAATGAAAAAAAACTAAAAAGGGCGTAATACTCCAAATATAGAAAGGTCACATGAAGTTAGAAACATGAATTTGACAAAGGCAAGAACAATAGTTACATACAAAGGGAAAAAATCAAGAAAAAGAAAAGCGGCAAAAGAAGCATGACAGGATGACACTAGGCAAAATTAAAGAGAGGCAAGGACCGATGAGACAACACATTAATCGCACCAACAAAACACAGAACAACAAGATTAATGGTAATTACGAAACCGTCGAAGATGCATTGAATCCACAATTAAGTTGCATTTAACCCATAACCAAGGAAGCGTACACGACAAGCTTCATGGGAAATCCATACAACCCATGGATGTAGGAGCCCATAGTCTATTCACGAAGACAGAGAAGAAAAAGAACGAAAGAGGTGAAAGAAAATAGAGAGAGTTCACGGAGACCACAAAAACCATTCGAGGCTAGCAGCCATTTGATACTCACCACGATGGCATTGCCCAAGCAAGTAGAAGCGAGCCAAACCGCCAGACAAACTAGGTCATGAGGACAAGCCAAAGAAGGTGAACAACAACCACCACAGGTTGTCAATATCAACAAAATCCCATCCCTGGAGAGGATAATAGTATATTCCACACTGATAATGGAAGAAATCCAGCAGCTAGTAGCAGAGGCCACCAATGTCGATACAACTTCAATGGCACAGAAATCGCAAAACTAGGAAGCAGAAACTTGGAAGGAGGTGTAACTAGAGAATACAGAAGTAGGTCCAAAATCTAATGGCACGATGCTGAATCCAACAACAACAGTGGAGCCAGATGAATCTCAAATGACCATCTCAGAACACCCAACATGGGAGACCACAAACGATGTCTCGGCTTGGCCAGAATGGCATACAGAGGGACAACTAGAAGTCATTGGAACTTCGAGCCAACCACCATAGCCGAAAGATAAGATACAGATACCAAGTTCAACCCACAAGAAACCTGCAAGAAAAATTGTTTTACCATGCATACCAGTCGGGGTACAGGTAGGACCAGAGCTACTAGGTCACATCGAGAAGCTCAAATAATTAGACCATGATGTAGCAGACGAATCCAAGTTACCAGAACTTGTGAAGAGGGTATTTATATAGACCATAGGCACAACTCAGCTTGGATAACTGATTAACCATCCATACCTGTGGGCAACTGGGCTGGAGAAAACAAGAATCTTAGGTCTGGTGAACCTACCACATTTTGGCAGAGGCCATAATGTAAAAACATGTGTCAAGTAGCTGTTAGCAGTCACATATGGAGGGGACATATGGTTGGACAAACCCGTCCCCATAAATATTGAGCTTATTGCGCAAATAGCAGGCTTACCAATTCTGGGTATGGATTCTGCATTGGTTCTGGATGACAAATCCAAGGAGAAATTGTTGGCAGAAGAAATGAAGAAGAAGTATGGAACTACTAGGGGGACGAGAGGCATCATCATCAAACAAATCAATAATGCAGACACACAATTGGGCACAAAAATCTTAGCCTGCTAGATGCTAAGAAAATGTTGCAGGGAAGAAGTATTAGCTGGAGTCATTACAGTTGTATCCTAGTGCACAAAAGGCACCTCAATGAGCTAGGTTCCATACTTACTGAACTTATTCTTAGAGGACTGCAAGGATGCGCAATACCTAGGCACAAAGTTCCATTACTCATGAATGATTACTTTAATAACCTTCATGGGATGGCGAGAAATAGGCTATGTAGTTTTTTGTACCAAACCACAGCTAGAGGGAGAGAGGTATTTATTTCTGAAACAAGGGTAGAAAGACAGGCATAAGAGGGAGAATGGGATCACATTTGAAGCATACCTATGATACATATAGGAAGCCATCAACCGATCATGGAGAATAACACCCAAGGTTGTCGCGCGATATGTGGACATCACCGATTTCTAGGCCATACGAAAAGCAATGTGGATACAGGCATGACAGGATCTGGCTAAACAATGGCTACATATGCACTACTGCATTACAAAGGGAGATATCAATATGGTCATCAACGAATATCCCGAGAAATGGAATATTCTAGCCATCAACCAAGAAGTGCCGGAAAGAACAGAAGAAGGATAGGCATAGTAGGGGGGAACGCAACCTCCGGAAATCCAAGTGCCAAGCGACCAAGAACAGGCCAAGGCAAGATGACACCGACATATGAAGCACCAAAGAAGAAAGGAACCCAGAAGGGGAAGAAGGATAATACATAGCCGACCAAGGAACAACATAAACGGACTGAGGGAGTGCAAGAGACTGCCTCAAATCCCAACACACAGGAACATGGAGAAATAAGAGAACAACCACACAGGAAGGAGGCACGTGCAAGAATTCAAAGGCACAATGAGCACTACCAGAATACACGATTATGGAGGATGATGGGGACATGATCTCTAGAATGGTCCAGGATTGTCTAGCCAAGGACTTCGACCATGCAGTACATCACAGGGACAAACTGCAAAAAGAGATGGAAGAAATGGGACATTTCCTTAAGAAATTTAAGGAAGTACAAATAGGAGGCAGCAACAGTAGCATAGAGCCATCAACACCATAGACCGATGAAAGAGTAGAGGTAGAAGAATGAGATCCAATCCACTCATTACCACACGCAAACAGAATGATCTACATCACACCTAGAATGTTGTGCATGGATTAAACCGTGGGGAATACACCCTTGAAGGATTTAAACCACATCCAATTGGTCTTGACGTGGATGCCATCAAGGGCACTACACAAGTTGTAGGTTAGCGTCGACCACGAGGTATAGTATCGCGTACACAAAAAATTAGTCGAATTATGGAAAGCAACAAAGAAGCGGGAGGCACTGGAAAATGTTTGTGAGCAGGCCAAGTTCAAAACTCAGGAGGAAAAATAATGCAGGAACAAACTGGAATGATGAGAAGGAGGAATTTTTGAGAAACTTCCAAACACCGTGCAAGGGAACGAACTTCCAGTAGTAGAAAAAATTGATCAGATTGTGCAAGCCATCGAGAAATATCAGAAGGAGATCTAAATCTCCAAGAACAACACATACCCACCATTCCACCGACAGTGAAGGAGAAAATGAAGCAGGAAGAAACAACACAGCTGCAGGAGATAGAGAAGCATGTTAGCACAACAACTGACTTGTTCGATAAAGCAACACAACTTTGGACAAGGTTGGAGAAAGATCCACAGGTCCAACGGTGGGACAAGGAAGAGGAAAGGATCAATGCAATGATATAAGAGCTCAAGAAGAATCAAAATACCATACCAATCCCATAACGTGTCAAAAGGACACAGGAGATTAATAAATTGCAGGCAGAGCTAATCTCTGCGCACACCTAGACACATTAGTGTCAAGCTCAAATAAAGCCATTACAGGAGCAGGTAGCAGAAGTACTAGCACAGGAAAAGGAAGCTAAGACATAGATAGCACAGACCCAGGAAGATTGTGCAGGATTGTTGAGTGACGAAGTGGAAATATAGGTAGTGGACACAATCAAGGATAATACCACGTAGGCACTGAAACAAACAACAGAGCTCAAGGAAAAGTTCCAGATGATCATCAAGGAGATCGAGGAATATCAGAAGGATTAGGTGGCTCAGGACGAGCCACATGTCAATGTTGGAGGCCTATTGGCAGTAGTTCGAAGTGGAAAGAAAGACAATCGTGGGGCAATAAAGCATGCAAAAATTGAAGTAATAGTTGGATGAAAACACCGCACGCCCGCATGCAAGAAGGAGTGCACAAGGAATGCGACAGCTGGAAGGAAGAACAACATGTGCACATGAGAGGAATGCCTAACGTCAGTAGGGTTAGGGTTTTGGTAATATATTGTAAACGACTGAAGAGACCGAAATATATAAATATAGATACGTAGGTATCATAGGGGTTCCTTCTTGTTAGTTTGGTTTTGCATTGTCACATCATAGATATGTACGAGTCGATGCGAATTGTAATGTTGTTATGTACTATTTTGTAAGTTGTTGAGATAAAGGAGAGGAGAGAAAGAATATCTGAGGATTAGATCATAGGCTGAGGAGCATTGTGCAATCTAGTTCACTTGATATAGATATTACCCATCTAAGGAGAATTGTAAGCACGTGGCATCGGACATGCATAACTACCATAATTAAATATCCAAGAGGCAAATCTTTGTGGACGTAACCCAGGAGGGGGTGAACCATGGTAACATCTATGTAATTGGATGAATGCATTCATATCTTTACCATCTTTTCAGTAGTTATTTTTTATGATTAATGAATGAATGAGTTGTTACATTGCTTGCTTAATTATTGTTGCGATATTGAGGGAATAAGTCGTGAATAACATTAGGTTACAATCACAATTTATAATAAATGGTCCAGAATACAGATCCCATATCTTGCGCTCAATCCTAGGCTATAAACACATGAGTCTTACAGCCACGCATTAAAGCTATCTCTGGTGAGGCTGTACTACGCATTCTGTGTGCTATTGCGTTGCCTTCTGGTTTACCAGGAGGGCCGATAGTTTTAGAGGCTTTTGTTGGAAACCTGAAAGACATGAACCCTGGCTCAATAATTTAGATGATAGATTAGAACCAATAATTAGTAACCAACAATCAGACGTGAAAAGGACAATGCAACAAAGAAAAATCAATTGCAACAGAACAAGAAAATGTGCAAGCCAAATCTAGAAGACACAACTTAGCTTATATATAGGGATGAATATGATTGTAAAAGGGTTGTTGGATTGTGATCATAAAAGGGTTTAGTTCGATTCTTCCCTTGCTATTTGGTTGATGTAATAGTTGTTGTCTACTGCTAAGAAGTCATATTTTAAGTCTGTCATGTAATCTTCACACCATTTTTGGAATTAGAGCTCTGCGACATGGGTCTAGATCCAGGATTCTGTAACAGAGCACTATCGCGTATCTCTAAGATTGTAATTGAGAAAGATATTAAGATAATATATGAAGAAGGATCCAAAATTTAAAAATATGTTGTATCTTTATGTGTTTATACTTATACATCGTATATTTACAGTACTTCTTTATGGTTCATAAGTTCCACATGATGTCTCTGTGTTTGAATGCTTTTACGCAACATACGTAGTTTGATTTCTTTCACATATGAGTTCAGATATGTTCTGTAGCTAGATGTATTGCGCAAGATCCATATGAATCTTGAAGGTTCTGTGAACCCACCTAAGTATTATCCTTACCCTTCCCTATCCATTTTTTTCAGTAGCGCTTCGGGTGAGACTTGTTCTCTTCGGAGGAGATGAAAATTCCAGTTCTCTAGACTACTCGGTACCTTTTGTTGGTAACCTGAGAAGGACCCTCATTTGATCAAAATTGTGCCAACAACATGCCCTTCAATATGCACTCCGTGATCCAAGGGTGACAGCCGCTTTTGACTGGTTTTGGTAGTTTATCAACCCCTGGAGTCATCACTCCATTCAGGCAACCTTGTGAGAGACTAAGGGATTCTAAGGAATAAGGACCCTACCTTATTGCACGCCCCTTAGAAATATTCATGAGAGACTGTCTCAGTCTTCCCTCAAGGCATCATGCATCTCTCGATCTAGGTAATCATTAACCTACAATTCGAGGCATGGAGGGAGTGCTAGTAGACAGTGTCAGGGATGTTGCCACACCTCTCCATCAATATCTATTTTTTGTGCATGGCCCCTTTACTCCTTATGTGAGTCATATTAGCAAGAAATCATCAAATTGCATCCATCAAAAAATAAATGTCAATGATCCATAAACAACATCATAATACAATCGATCATATGTCACATATGCATAAATGAAATACTCAAACCAATACAATCCAGTACATGATTCAATTCGGAATCTAAGGAGGTATAGTGATTACATAGACATTCTCAATTTGTGAAGTGTCCTGCACACTCAGGGGAAAATCATCAAAGGTGTCTGTCAATACATAGATATCAAACAACATAAATCATAATCCATCAACATCATCATAAGAATCCATAAGATAAACAGATAACCATATACTATAACTGGATCACTTGCACGCAAGTATCCTCAAAGAATAAGTCAATATCATGTGCTCGCAAGAGAGGGATGTTACATACACCCCCTCTTGTTTTAAAATTCATCCCAGAGTTGTATATTATATAAATGCAGTAAATAAATCATCTGGCAGGATCTATATGTCTAACTATCAAATAAATATGGAAACTGTTGGCGCATATCATATGCGTCCTCCCAGGTAACCGAGTGTGGACTATAATTTTCCCACTGGACCTTGACCTAATCAACTGTTCGACGTCGTAGCTATTGAATGTGATGGTCCAAAATGTGGATTGGCTCCACCATGAGTGCACCCTCATCCGACATGTACAAGGAACTCATGTCAATCACATGTGTAGGATCGCTAACATAATGTCTCAAAATAGATACATGAAAAACACCATGCATACACCTCAAAGAATTAGGAAAGGCTAGTCGATAGGCTATGGGTCCCTTCCTTTCCAAAACTTTGAAAAGTCCCACAAACCTAGGAGAGAGCTATCACCCTTTCCAAACTTAATTGAGCTCTTGTGTGGTTTCACCCGCAAGAAACCTCGGTTGCCAACTCCATAATTACAGTTAACACAACGCACATCAGAATAACTCTTATGCCAATCTTGTGCGTCTTTAATCCTTTGTCTTATCCTTTGTATTTGTTATTCCATTTCTTGGATCTCTTCTGGTCCTACCAGGACCCTATCCTCAAGTCGATCCCATCTCAATGGAGTCTGACTTGGTCTCCTATAAATAAATCCAAATGGTGCCATCTTAATTGTACTTTGATAGTTGTTGTTGTACACAAACTCTACCAGTGGAAAGAACTCTTCCCAATTCTTATGTTGGTCCATCATGTACATACACAACATATCTTCCAAGATTTTTTTTTTCTTTCTATCTTCCCATATATCTCACAGTGATATGTTGTACTAAATTTTAGTTGTGTCCCCAAGGCCTCTTGGAAACTGGTCCAAAAATGTCCTATAAACATTGATCCTCTATCGGATATGACCCTTTTAGGCACACCATGTAATCTCACAATATCGCTAATAAAAAATATATCTATGTCTGGCGCTTGATACGTCATGCACACAGGAATAAAATTTTCACTCTTCGTTAGAGTGTCAACTACCATGAAAATCGAGTCGTGCCTCCTTGCCGTTAGCTACAATCCAAAAATAAATTCCATCAAAATGACTTCCCGTTTTGATTCTAGAATATCATGTGGTTTTAGTAATCCTGTCGGATGTCTATGTTTGGCCTTCACTTGCTAACATTCTAAACATATCTCCATGTATTTAACTATGTCCACCTTCATTCTTTTCCAGAAGAATAAGGGATTAAGATCTGCCCTCATCTTCGTGACTCCTGGATGAGCCATGTACACTACTCTATGAGCTTCGTTTAATATCAAACTTCTCAATTCCTTGTTAGAAGGTATGTAAATATGGTTATTATACCTCATCAATCCATCATTTTCCAAAGTATATCCTTCAAATTTTGGTACCAACATGGTGTCTTGTCTAATATTTTCCTTAACCTCTTTATACTAGACATCATCGAACTGTATAGTTAATATCTTTTCTCGAAGATTCATCTGAAGAGGTATCACTGAAAATATGCATGGTATTCGACTCAACACATCTTCCACTCTTTTCACTATTCATTTTATGTAAGAATGTCAAAATAATATTCACTAAGAAATTATGACCAATTCGTTTGTCGCGCGTTCAAGTCACTTTATGAAAAATGTGCTACAACCCATAGTGGTTTGTTTTTAGTTTGAATTTCCATCCAATCAGGTAGTGTCTCCACACTCTCAGGGAATACACAATGGATAATAACTCCAAATTATGTTTCATGTAGTTCTCCTCATGCTTTCTTAATTTCCTTGAGATGTAAGTGATCATTCGATCGAATTGCATCAAGACTCCACCTAAGTCATCCTTGGATGCTTCAATGTATACCAATAAGTCCTCATCCCTGTCAGGGAATTTTAGTATCGACGTTGTCATCAATAGCTCCTTGAGCCTTTGAAATTATTCTATGCATTTCTCGATCCATACAAACTTCTTGTTTTTCTTTTGCAATTCCATGATCGGATTTGCTATCCTTGAAAAAAATTCAACGAACCATCGATAATATCCTGCTAAAACCATAAAGCTACATACTTCTGGTATGCTCGTCGACGTAGACCATTCCATAATAGTCTATACCTTTGTTGGATCCATAATGATGCCTTCACCAAAGATAACATGCCTTAAATAATGAATCCTCGATTGATAAAAAGAGCATTTCGATAGTTTCCGATATAATTTGTTTTCTCGTAAACACTGTAGTACCAAGCGCAAATGTTCTTCATGTTCTGACATCGTCTGAGAATATATCAATATGTCGTCAATGAATACTTGAACAAACTTGGCCAATTATTTTCGGAACACCCTATTCATCAAACTCATGAATACCCCTGGGTTGTTTGTTAGTCCAAACGGTAAAATGATAAACTCATAATGTCCGAACCTTGTCTTGAAGGTGGTATTAGGAATATCTTCCTGTTTGATCCATAACTGGTGATATCCTGATCTCAAGTCAATCTTTGGAAACACATTCACACCTTTCATTTGATCAAACAAATCGTCTATTCTTGGCAATGAATATTGGTTCTTTATCATTGCCTTGATCAATTGACAGCAATCGATACAGGGTCTCCACGAACCATCCTTCTTTCTTATGAAAATAATAGGTGCACCCCAAGGTGACACACTTGGATGTATAATTCCTAGTTGAAAAAACTCTTTCAGTTTCATTTTCAACTCCTATAACTCAGGGGTCGACATCCGATAAGGCGTTCTTTCTATTGGTTCAGTTCCATGTTTTAAGTCGATGGTAAATTCCATCTGTCTTTCGAGTAGAAAACCTGGTAACTCTTATGGGAACATGTTCTCAAACTCTCGTACTACCAGAAGGTTTTCTAATCCTTCCACGACGCCCTTTTCATTTAGCACTAAGATTGCATATAGATTTCATCCTTCATGCATGCTCTTCTGCAATTGTAGTGAAGAAATAAATCTTAAGGAAACTCCCTGGTCTCTTCCTACAATCACTCATCTTTGTCCCTCATCATTGGTCAAACTCAACCATTTCGTATTATAGTTGAGTATCACATCATGTGACTCCAACCAGTCCATACTAATCATGATGTCATAATATCCTAATATTGTGACGTACATGTTGGCCTTCATTACAAAATATGCCAGCTTAAGGCTACAGTCCGTAACCTTTCCTCCAACCTTCTCCTTGGCACTCAAATCCATTTCCACATAGCTAAACTCGTCCTCTTTGACTTCCTTTTCCTTTATTCGTTTTAGTGCTACATCAGAAATAAATCTCTATGTAGCACCAGGATCTTTCAAAATACTAAAGGTCTATTCAATGATGGTACCTAACGTCTTAAGCATAGTAGACTGGTGCTCATCCTGGAGGTTATTCACCACTACATGAATCCAGTGGGCCTTGCCCAAATCTCCAACTGTAGTGTGTCTGACTGACCCGACCACTATGGCCCTCTCAATTGGGCAATATCGTTGGTAATGTGGCTCTCCACATGTCCAACATCCTATCTTTGGCCCAATACTCATGGTCCCCGAAGTAGAAGTTGTTGGCCTACCATCCTGTAACCCTGGTCTATTCAGTTGAACATGCCTAAAATGATGTTGTTGTGGACGACGTTGTTGCTGGTGTTGTGGTCCTTTGTAGGGAGTCCACTGCTGAGGATACGATCATCATGGCATCATGAATGTGGATCCTCTTGACATGTTTCAATACCTTGATGAATGTCTAGTTGGTGTTTGATGTTGCTTGTCACGTTGGTCTTGTAGGAGTCTTTCCCCGACCCTCATTGATCAGCTCTTCCTTAGTTATGAGGGCCTTATGGACTGCATCATTCAATGTCTGAGGCATTAGGATCCTCACTTTTGCATGAATTCTGACATTAAGGATAAACAAAAACTTGTTGACCTTGTGCTTCTTGGTGTTCATATGTGGAGCATACCTAAGCAACTCCATGAATCAGACCTCATAGTCAGGCACCGTACGACCACCCTATTGCAAGGCATTGAATTCATTGAGTTGTTCCTTGAATAGTTCCCATGATGCATCTTCGATGACCATGTTTATTTGTAGTATAAGTGTCTTCCACCATATAAGAGCACTCCCCTTCAATTGAAATACTGCCATGCGGACTTTCATGTTGGAGGTGTAGTCGTGAAGTGCGAAGCACATTGTCATGTTCTCAAACCATGCCTCAGTGGATGCATTGTCCATGGAATCCAATAACTCAATAAACTTGACCTTCTCGAGTTCTCTGTGAACTCTACCAGTACCGGTTGGGGCACACTATGGACCCTCAAGGGGTATAAGTTCCCTAGCCTCATTTCTATCTAGTTGGTTAATAAAGGCCTCTGACATCCTCTAGAAGGACCTCATCAACCCAACCACACCCCCCATAGAAATATGATCCTATTCAATGACTTGTTCTTGTCCTTGGGAGTTAGACCCCTATGGAAAGGATTCTACTAGAGGCATCACACCTCCTCCCCTAGAATCACGTCATCTGCCTCCATGACGTCCTCTAACCATGATTACCTGTAGGGACACAATTCAATGTAATTAGCAATAAATTATTAATCCAATGTTTAATATAGAGGAATACGTAATGATCCCAAGTCACAGATTTGAAATCGCTCTGATACCATATGTAACGACCCCTTCATTACGACGATGAACAATGTTGTACAAAAGGTAATTTTTTTATTTTTTATATTTTGTAAGCATTAGGAAATTAACATCTACACATAATTCATAGAAGCACATAATCAAAATACATCATAATCAAAATAATTACAAGTGAATCATCATTGTAATCAATAACGATGCAGCCAATGCATCAACATAAATGATAGTGATGCTTGACCAAAACATAAAATAAATAACGATGTATTTCAGCCATGACAATCAAATAAAGAAATTTATAAACAATGGTTGACCGAATACTGAATATTAAAATGAGTACTCACTCAACCTACCTTGCATGGTTAGGAACTCCAGGGCACATAAGCAACGCTCAAGCCCAATATTCATCTGATTTATTTTGACCATTTAATGTCTCAGGGCTAGCAACTATTCTAAGGAACAAGGAGGTGTCTACATTCCACTAACACAATCAAGTCGGAAACCAACTAGCTCAATCAATCAACATCATTATTTTTCATGGGGCAAGAGAATTTAATTACTAAATCAATCACATAAAAAATGAGTTAAGGTGTGAGTGTATTTAACCTTATTTTATATTCATTGCGCAAAAGAAAACATCTATTTTATTTCAAGGAACATGATTAATCAATTACTGAATTCAACAATAAATCAACATCATTTTCAAGGTGCGTGCATTATCTAATTACCAACTTAATCATAAATCAAAATCATTCAATGAACGAAATTAATCTAATCACTTAGGAAATCATACATCAACATTATTACAATGCGTGCGAGTAATCTAAAAGCGTAATCATAGTGCAAATAAATCTAATTACTTAATCATCAGCATAATCACTGCACAAGGAAATCAATTGCTCAATCATTTATTCATTAACATTTTTAGTGGCGCAAGAGTATATTGATTACTAAAAAAATCCTAAATCAACCTTGTATAAATGCGCAAGAGTAAACTAATTTCTAGACAATCATGGGTCAACATAATTAAAGGTGTAAGAGTAATCATTACTTTTATTCATGTCACAATAAATCCAATCACATTAATTTCAATGCGCAGAAGAAATCAATAGTTTTGTTCCATGGTGCAAAGGAAATCCTATAGCATAATCATATATACATCAACATTATCCCTTCACACAAGACAAGATGATAAATTAATCATTTATTCCTTAACATTATTCCAAGGTGCAAGGGAATCTATTTTGAATTGGGTTTCCAATTCCTTGAACATGAAAGTTAACATCTTCAAAAATAACATGCCAATAAGTCCACACAATTCATCATTTTGTTATCCCACTTGTCCCTTTTCAAGGGATCCAAAGGTGAAATTTATGCTCCCCAATGTGATCATGAACAATCCCTTAGTTCTCTACAAGTATTCATGTAGGAATTCCATGAGTAAAAGGTAGTACTAGTTAGATGTATCTCATTCATATTGGTCATAATGAAAAACATAAATAAGATGGCTCCAAGAATGGAAACAAACTACATTATTGCACCATTATAAAAGAGTAATGAACTTTAAAAATATTACTAACATATGTTTCTAGATAACTATAATATACTCTACATAAGTTAAAAATGAGGTTTAAGTATTTATTTACAAGAGAACTGAAAATAAGAAGCAATGTATAGAGAAAAAAATTCAGAAACTAAATACTCCAATGTGTAGAGCACCAATAAATATGCACTCTAAAAAGATATGAAAAAATTGATTAACAATGCCATCGAATCCCATAAGAAAGAGGTATCATAAAGGTAAATACAACTCACAAAACCAGATATCGCTAATCCATATTCAATGTAGTGATGAGAGTGAAGATAAACTCACAATCCATAAATCACTGAGAAATTGATTTAGAACGAGGGAGTGTAATCTCCCCATCAAAACACAAATATTAATAAGGTAAAACACAAGGTTTTTCCCCCAACATGAAGGGCGTCTTCTCATGCCAAAAACACATAGAAATAAGGTACAACACAGGTTGTTTTTCCCCCAACACGCAGGGCGTATTCTCATGCAAAAAACCCAGACAAAGAAGGTAAAACACAAGGTGTTTTCCCCCAACACCCAGGGCGTCTTCTCAAGCCAAAAACGCATAGAAAAAAGGTAAACC
>JZKD02S1832108.1:434767-448996 GCA_000966675.3 Picea glauca | reverse complement strand
TAAAATGTTCGCAAAATCCCTCAATTATAATAATTTAGCACAAACAACGTTCACTTAGATAATTGTAGTTCAGTTAAGCAAATATAAACATACATATATACATATTTTTCAAAAATAGGAAATCAAGAAATTCTACTATAAGGTGAAACCTCCACACACACTCAACTACTTTTCGTCATCCTTCCTCCCTAACCTACTTCCATATTCCACCCCTATTCTTCCTCTATTGGACTATCTTGGAGCGTCAACCAGATGATTTTCGAGCTGTCAGACTCTTCGAAAATTCAGTAGCATAACATTACTCATAACTAGTGTCCTTTATCTCTCAACTCAACCATTTGTTTTATATCATTTTCCCATAACTCATCCCCACTTGCACATTTAATTCGCTTTTTAATTAAAATAATTTAGAATTGTATCCCCCACACACTTGTCTCCCTTTCCCCCAATTTTCACAATTAAATCCTCATTTTAATTTAATAAAAGTCAATTTCCCTCACCCATCCTAAAAGTGATCCTAAAATCACTCCTAGTTGTCCCTTTATTCCCTTCATTCCCTTTATTTCTAATTAATGAATGAAGCCTTTCTAAGACTGAGTTGAGTTAAAATAGGAATCTTCTCCTAGTTAGACTATTGTTAACTAGACTCCATATTCCTTTCTATGCATACCCATTCCTTTAGGTTTATTCCATTTTACCTTAAATTCCAATTTGGTAATTACTTGCACATGTGTATTAAATCACTCTTTATATTTATTTTATTTTCCTTGATTTCTTAAATTGATTTATTTCATCCCCACATTATTTAATTTACAAAATTAGTTTTTAGTCTTCTCACTAACTTAAACTTAGGATTAATTATTTTTTTATTTGCAAAGACTTAGAACCTTGGGGATTATGATTAACAAATTTATTCTTTAATTAATTAATTAATTCGACAATGCTCAACATTTTACAAGGTTTAACATTCACTCAAAGTTTTCTAGGCCACCTAGATTCATTGACTCAATTTTTAATTCTGCGATGTTTCCTTCAAGACGCACTTTGTGCTCCAAGGGTGCCACTCTCCTTTGATTCAAATTTTTAATTACGTGTCGTTCCCTTCAAGAAGCACTCTATGCTCCAAGGGTGCCACTCTCCTTTGACTGGTTTTGGTAGTTTTTCAACCCTTGGAATCAACACTCCATTCGGGCGATCTTGTGATCTAAGGGATTCTAAGGAATAAGGACCTTGGATTATTGTGCTCCCCTTAGAAATATTTGTGAGCGACTATCTTAGTATTCCCTCACGTCATCGTGGATCTATCAAACTAGGTAATTGTTAACCTACAATTTGAGGAACAACGAGAGTGCTAGTAGGTTGTGCCAGGGATGTTGCCACACCTCTCCCTCAATATATGGTTTCTGTGCATGGCCCCTTTACTCCTTATGTGAGTCATATTAGCAAGCAATCATCAACATGCATCCATCAACAAAACACTGTCAATGATCCATAAACAACATCATAATATAATCGATCATATGTCACATATGCATAAATGAAATACTCAAACCAATACAATCCACTCCCTGACTGAATCTGGATTCCAAGGAGGTCCAGTGATTCCATCGAAGTCCTCAATTTGTCAAGTGTCATGCACACTCATGGGAAACTCGTCAATGGAATCTGTCAATACATAGATATCAAACAACATAAATCATAATCCATCAACATAATCATAAGAATCCATAAGAAAAACAGATAGCCATATACTATAACCGGATCACTTGCACGCAAGTGTCCTCAAAGAATAATTCAATATCACGTGCTCGCAATATAGGGATGTCAATAAATCCTCATGGTTAGAGAGTTATGGCCATGTGAAGTTGGAGAACCCTCATGAGCTATCTAGAAGCCCCTAGAAGGTCAAAGAATTCAAATTATTCTAGAATCTCCTAGAAGAAGTGTAATAGTCAAATTGATGGTAACTAGGAGTTAATCATGGGTATAGTTGTTGCATTAAGAAAATATTTAAAAACAAATTAGTTGCAACAAGAAGTTATGGTAAAGTAGTTATGATGAGAAGATTGAATAGTCATAGTGGTTAGTCATGGGTTAAGTGGTTGCAATAAAAAAACAATTAAAAATAAATTAGTTGCAACTAGAAGTGGAGAAGTTTACTATTTGATCCAAAAAGGATCTAGAGAAGACTAAGGATAACTCAAAACTCATAGAAGCATCTTAGGAATCTCATAATGGCCTCAGCAGACAGAGAAAGGGAAAAAATTTAAATTTCTCAAAACTCAATGAAATTGGCATCATCGCAAAGAGCACCTCTCAAGATTTCCAACCATGTAAATGGCTCATCAAACAGAGTTACGGATCAAAATATATTCACGGTCAAAGTTTTGGTCAACTTAGCCCAGTCAGCAAGGATGAGTCAAGATATGTACTGTTGACATTAGCATCAGTACATATGAATTCAACATCCATATAGTATATGTGGCACACACAGAGGGAGACATGTGTCATGTTGATGTCAGGATGGTGATGTGGCAGCACTAGAGGCTGCCACGTGTTACTCATTTTCGGCTTTTTTGGGTCAACATGTGGACCAATGAGGAAGTGTCATGTGGAAGTCCATACAACCACATGGAATGTTGGCATGGAAGGATGACATGGAAAGTAGGTGATGTGGTAGGGTGACTATGCAAGTGGATGGCGTGGGCCAATGAAAGGTTTCCACGTGGCAGTGGGAAAATGCCCAATGAGGGCCAGCAATCGAAAATAAAAAAAAAAATATAAAAAAGGGGGGTGGTTGGCACCAACACCCCAGTCTGCTAAATTTATGTATATCCCATCACATCTAGCCACCAACAAATAGTCTTCCAACCTTACCACTAAACTTAACAGAGGTTGTGCTATATTCACATGCAAATGTTTTATGATTAAAACAATATGTCAAAGGGAGGAAGAACGTGGGCTTGACCCCGAGACCTCCCCCTAGAATTCTCTCTTCATACATATCCACCAGCCAATGGGCCAAACAACCTTGTTGTGTAATCCACCCAACCATTTAGTTTAATAACTAACCTTTTCCAGTGCACGGGGAGAGGAAGGCGCACACCAGTCCATACTGGGCATAAATTTCAATGCATAAGTATTGTCATTAGCGCAGGTTGTAGGCACAAAAACATTGGATAGGATTTCTCAAGGGGATGAAAATGCCAGACTCAGATCAAGGCGTGGAGACAGTCAATTTTGGGTAATTTGATGCCACAAATTCATTGGTGCTGCCTATTTTCTAATCTGAGAAAATTTTATGCATCTTAACTCCAAAATGAGGTATACTTATGTATTTCGCCAAATTCTTTTATTGAGTTAATATAAAATGCTACCCATTTGAGAGTAGGACCCGGAGACATAGTCCACCAAGGACAAACTCCGTTATCAAGTTTTTTGTGTTCATATTTGATGCTTATGTCTCTTCATTATTGAATTATTCCTTCTATATGGTTCCCTTCATTTTATGCTCATTTAACACAATTATTTAATAAGTCACCTTGGTGAAAAGATCCCATCTCATGTTGGTATCAGAGAAGCCATATTTGACTTGAATTGTTGAGTGTGAATGCTTACTAGGGCCAAGCAAAAGCAAGGTGAAGGAACTCTTAAGACTTTCAATCCTGAAGTTGGCCATGCATCCCGAAGGAAGAAAATAGCAGAAGAGGATAAGCATGATGAACAGGAGAAAAATTCCATATGGTCTTTTATCGCATCTCAGAAATGGTCAAGTGAATGTATGGAGACTAAGAGAAGAGGATGAAGAAGAAAGGGAAGAAAAAGGAAGCACAAACTGATGATAATGATTTAGTGAATCAAGGGGTTGGAGGAGACCCTCCTGAGACTCCATTGTCACCATCAAGTTCTAGCTCTTATTCCTCTAAGCATTCTCATCATTCTCATCATTCTAGCCATAAATCTTCTTTTAAGAAACCATTATTAAAGCTTGATGTAAAATTTGATTTACCTATGTTTAATGGAGATGCTAATCCTAGAAAGCTAGATAATTGGATCTGAAAGGATGAAGTATATTATCGTGTCCAACAGATTAATGAAGAGGAAGTTAAAGTGTAATTGGATTCTCTTTGGCTAGAAGGCACCTCTCTTGTATGGTGGGACAGAAAAATTTAGGACAAAAGTAAGTGTGGTAATCTTCATTCCTCATGGTTAGAATTTAAATCGATGATAAGGAAGAAATTTTATCCATTGGGTTATTTACTTAAAGAAATGATGGAATGGAAAACTTTAAGACAAAATAAAGGTCAAACTTTACAAAGTTTCATGAAAGAATTTAGGAAGAAATATCTTTCATTAAACATTCCTTTAGATTCTTATGAAAATTTAATGAAGCATATTGGAGCACTTCACAGTTATATTCGTCATACTTTGCTATTGTTTAACCCCACCATTCTTGATGAATTTTGTGTGAAATCCACTCACCTTGAGAACATGGGAAAGCATGTTCAAGAAGATCCCACAAAGAAACCTTCCAATATCCCACATAAGTAGTTTACGAAGATTAAAAGGAAGGAAAAAAATACTTCCACTATAAAGAGAGAAGAAGGAAAAATATCTTGCACTCATTGCAAGAAAAGTGATCACAATGATGAACACTGTTGGAAACTACATCAGGAGATGAAGGAAAGATCACAATGATTGGAGTACAAAGTAAATATTCCCTTCATGCTAGTTCAAATTACAATAATGAATCTCATGATGATGAAAGAAAGAGGAATGAATTATTTCATATAAGAGTTGTATCTAATCACACTAAGATAGATACATTGTTTGATTTGGGTTCCCAAGTAAAATTGATATCTGAAGAACTTGTCAAAAAGATGGGTATTGAAACTAAACCACATCCAAAGCCTTATCCTCTAGGTTGGGTATGTGATAAAGTAAAACTTAATGAAACCAAGAAATGTAGGGTGAGATTTTCTATTTCTTCAAAGTTGATTGATGAAGTGGATTTGGATGTTGTATCACTTGATATATGTGGTATAGTGTTGGGGAGTCCTTATCTTTATGATAGAAAAGAAGTCTTGTTTCATCATGAGAACAAATATCACCTTACTAAGGGGGGAGTGGAATATATTGTTAGAGCCCACAACATGAGGGTAACCACAACACTTGTTAGTGTCGGACAAATGAAGATACTCATAAACACTGATAAGAGATATGTACTCATGGTCGTAAGGGACACAGATGTCGAAACATCTGATGCTTTCCAAGGATGTGATCCTTATCATAATAAATAATTATTTGATATTGTTTCTAAGTATGATGATATCTTCCACAAACTAGATGGATTACCTCCTAAGAGGGAAATCCAACATGAAATACATTTTCCATAGGATTCTCCTCTTCCTAATGTGGGCATGTACAGGATGTCAGTTGTAGAGATGAAAAAGATCAAAAAACAGGCACAAGGCTTATTGGATCAAGGGGTCATTAATCCCAACTCATCTCATTGTGGTTCTCTGATCATGATGGTGCCAAAGAAATATGACACATGGATAATGTGTGTCGATTACCTATCCTTAAATAAAATCGTAGTGAAAAATTGATACCCTCTTCCTCGTATAAATGATTTACTTGATCAATTAAAGAATGTTGTTTATTTCACTAAGTTGGATTTGTGAAATGGATAACATCAGATCAAGGTTGCAGAACAAGATGCATGGAAAAATTCATTTAAAACCAAACATTGATTGTTTGAGTGGTTAGTTATGTCGCTTGGGATTTGTAATTCTCCGACAACCTTCATGCATGTGATGAATGATGTATTCAGGCCATTTCTAGATGATTTTGTGATTATATATTTAGACGACATTCTTATATTTAGTGGGACTTGGGATGAAAATGTAAGGCATGTAAAGCAAGTATTGGATAATTTGCAAAGGGAAAGGTTGTATGTAAAATTGTCCAAATGTGAATTTAGTAAGACTGCACTTGTGTACTCAGGTCATATTGTAGGAGGAGGACAATTAAAAATTGATCCTTCCAAGATTGATGTAATTGTAAATTGGCCTGAGCCCAAAAGTGTAACCGAAATATGGAGCTTCTTAGGTGTAGTCCAGTATTGGAGGAGATTCATTTCAAACTTCTCCTTTATAGCAACTCCATTGCAGTACTTAACCAGTGTGAAGAACACTTTTTAGTGGGGAGGAAAGCAACAAAAATATTTTGACACTTTGAAGGAAAATATTGGTACCGCACCAGTACTAGCACTGTATAATCTTCAACAACCCTTCAAGATTGAGACAGATGCCAGCGGGTACACCATGGGTGCAGTATTGATGCAATATCTTAAGCCTATTTGTTACCGCTTTGAAAATTCTAACCAAGTTGTTGTTAACTATCCTCCATATGATAAAGAGTTGTATGCATTAGTTCAAAGTGTAAAGGAATGTAAGCAGTACTTGTTAGGGAAGGAAACAATCATACATATAGATCATCAACCCTTACAGTATATCCAAGAAAAAACCAAATTGCAACAATCTCGACATTACAGATGGATGGGTTTCCTACAATAATTTCATTTGGTAATCAAATACAAAAAGGGTACAAGTAACAAGGTAACTGATATGCTTTCTACACCTCCTATCTTTGCTCCTATTATTTTGAAGAATTCTTCTTTATCTCATGATATCTATGTGGAACAATATGCCATTGATGAATATTTTAAAGAAGTATATGAGAAGCTATCCCATGGTGCACAGGTAGAGAACTATTCTTTGCAGGGAAAACTACTCTACCATCTTGGAAAGACATGTATTCCTACAAGTGAACGAGTCCATGTAATATGAGAATCTAACACTTCTTTTGTGTCTAGGCATTTTGGGGTAGGAAAAACTATAGCTCATCTATAGAGGTTTTGTTACTGGCCTCAGATGAAATAAAATGTAACTAAATATGTAAAGGGGTGTGTGATGTGTTCTACTTGTAATCCCACTAATAGAAAATTGCGGCTATACTCACCACTTCATGTTCCATCCCATCCATGGGAATGTATCTCCATGGATTTTGTAAGGGGTTTACCAATGTTGAAAAGGGGTCATGACTATTTGTATTTTGTAGTGGATATGTTCAGAAAGATGTGTATCTTAATGCCATGTAAAAATAAGATCATTGTTGAGAAGACTACTAATCTCTTTGTTCAGTATGTTTGGGTTCACTTTGGGTTACCCACATCCATTATATTGAATAGAGATACTCAATTCCTTAGGGATTTTTGGACAAGCTTGTGGAGAATGATGGACACCAAGTTGAAGAGGATCACTTCTTTCCATCCACAGAATGATGAACAAACATAGGTTGTTAACCGAATACTGGTACTTTTTATTTGAGGCTATTGCAGCAAGCATCCCAAATTATGTGATGAACATATACCCTATGTACAACATGCTTACAATTGAGCCTTAATTTCCTCCACTCAGTGTTCTCCTTTTGAGACATGTTTTTGGTATTTGCCTAAGGTCCCTTTGGACTTGATGTATGGGATAGATGTTGATTCAAATGAAGAAAGAAATGGAGAAAGAGCCCACAAGTTCATCCAAAGAACCCAATAGGTACATCAAGTAGTCAGGGAACATTTGGATAAAAGTCAAGCACAATATAAAGCTCGGCATGAAAAACACATGGTTGATCATTAGTTCAAGGTTGGAGACTAGGTTTGGATTCACATTAGCAAGGAAAGATTAAAGGGTGAAGGAAATAAACTCAATCCCATCCGTTATGGACCCTTCACTATTTTGGAGAAAAGTAGTACCAATTATTTTCGTCTAGATCTTCCACCATATATGTAGATCTTCTCACTTGTAAATATGGAGAACTTGAAACTTTTTGAGCCTCCCATGATCATGGATCAGGGTGAGGAGGTTTCAATACCTTTGGTTGATGGTTTTTCTCTTGAGTACTTGGATGAGTTAAAGGAATATATCATCTTGGATAGAAGGACGAGGAATTCAAGCAGGGGTGATGTTGATTATCTTCGAGTGGGATTAAAAGGTACACATCCAAGCAAGGAAAAGTGGATTGAGAAGGCAAAGGTGATGGAACTTTTCCCTCACTTATTTGTTGATTGATGAAATATTTTGGTGGTCCAAAAATATCTCAATGGGGAGGCATGATCCAAAAAGAATCTAGAGAATACTAAGGATAACTCAAAACTGATAGAAGCAACTCAAGAAGCTCAGAATGGCCTCAACAGACAGAGAAAGGGAAAAAAATTCAAAGTTCTCAAAACTTAGTGAAATTGGTATCATTGCGAAGAGCACGTCGTAAGATTTCCAAAGGTGTAAAAGGATTGTCAAATGGAGTTATGTATCAAAATATATTCACAATAAATGTTTTGGTCAACATATCCGACCAGTCAGCATGGATGAGTCGGCATCCGTAATGTTAACGTCAACATCAGTACATATGACGTCAGCATCCTTATAGTATACGTGGCACACGCAGAGGGTCACACATTTCATGTTGATGTTAGGATGGTGATGTGGAAGCATGAGAGGCTATCACGTGTCACTCATTTTTGGATTTTTCGGGTCAACATGTAGACCAATGAGGAAATGCCACATGGCAGTCCATACAACCACGTGGCAAACCGTACCGGACGTGGCAGTTTGACATGGCAAGAAGGTGACATGGAAGGGTGACTGTGAAAGTGGATGGCGTGGGAAAATGAAAATATTCCATGTGGCCCAGTCATGGGTTGCCTCGTGGCAACGGGAAAATTCCCAATGAGGGATAGCAACCGAAAATAAAAAAAATATAAAAAGGGGGGTGGCTGGCGCCAACCCCTAAGTCTGACCACCAAAAAATAATCTTCCAACCTTACCACTAAACTTAATAGAGGTTGTGATATATTCACACATGAATTTTCTATGGTTAAAACAATATTCCAAATGGAGGAGGCCCGCGGGCTTGACCCCAGGACCTCCCCCTACAATTCACTCTTCATACATATCCGCCAACCAATGGGCCAAACGACCTTGTTGGTTAATTCGCCCAACCATTTAGTTTAAGAAATGACCTTTTCCATTGCAAGGGGAGAGGAAGGCACACACCAATCCGTATTGGGCATGGATTTCAATGCAAAAGTACTGTCATTAATGCAGGTTGTAGGCATGAAAACCGAGATAAGATTTCTCAAGGGGTTGAAAGTTCCAAACTCAAATCAAGGCATGGAGACAGTCATTTTTGGGTAATTCGATGCCACGAATTCAGTGGTGCTTTCTGTTTTTTTATCTGATCAAAGATTTTGTAGCTTAAGTCTAGAATGAAGTATAATTATGTATTTCACTAAATTATTTGCTAAGTTAATATAAAAGCCTACCCATTTGAGAGAAGGACCCGGAGACGTAGTCCACCAGGGATGAACTCCATTATCAAGTTTTTTGTGTTCAGATTTGATGCTTATGTCTCTTCATTATTGAGTTATTCCTTATTTATGGCACACTTCATTTTATGCTCATTTAACAAAATTATTTAATAAGTCACCTCGGTGAAAAGATCTTGGATAAATATTTGTGGATAAAGTGGTTGTAAGAGGAAAAAGTGGTTAGAAGTGGGTTATCCCCAAAAGAAGGAATTTGGGTAAGTTGGTTAGAAGATAACCCCGAGAGGAAGCTACTTAGAGAAGTATAAAAAAGAGAGCAAGGGTCTCTTATGTGTATGATCTTAGAGAATATTGAATATCCATTTGTAAAATGTTATTTGGGTAGGTAGTATTGATAGAGAAAATTCACGGCTGAAAAATCGAGGTAGAAAAATATTGGCAGAAAAAGTGCGGAAGAAAAATCATGGCAAAAAAAGTGAAGCAAAAAAAGTGCGGCAGGAAAATGGCAGAAAAAGTGTGACAGAAAAGGTGTGACAGAAAAATCACAGAAGAAAAAGTGTGGCAGAAGAATCATGGCAGCAGAACCATGACAACAGAATCGTGGTAGGAGAACCATGACAACATAACCATGGCAACAAAATCGCGACAACGTATGGTATTTTTTTATGGAGAGTATGGTGTATTTCTAGAGGTATGTTGTTGGTTATGTTGGTGATATTATTGAGAGTTGTCTTGGTGATGGATCTTGGTGAGTATATCTTATTTGGATGATGAGATTGATGTGATAGGTTGTGTGGTGCATAGGTGATGAACTTATGTTGGTATAGACTATTGGTACAGTTTGACATATTTCTTTATGTCTACAAGCTAGGTATTTTACTTGAGGGTTGGATTCCTCTTCTTATTTGGTGTTGATATCTGTAGGTTAGTTCTTGAAATGATATTTGGTTCTCTCTCTGAGTTGGTGCTCATTTTAGTTGGTGTTGATAAACCCCAAGGATTTTTGACCATAATACAAAATAAACTTATACATATATCTAGTGTTCCTTATGTTCTTTATTGTGATGGTGCATAGTTATTTATTGTTAATGTATGCTACTGAGATATGCTTACATGTAAGAAACTTAGTGTGAATGGAAGTAATGAGTAATGATGTTGTGAATGGTGATGGATAACTAAATTTTTGTAAGAAGTTGTAAAAAGAGCCTCACACTGATTCACCCCCCTCTCATTTTGGTCGGCGTGTCCAACAATTGGTATCAGAGAAGGCCTTCACCTTAATCCTTACAAGCTTGAAGGAGATCCATGGACACAAAAATGGAGGAACATGCAGATGAAGTTACTCTTTTTGATGAGATATATTACTTGGCATGCAGAATAGAAATTAAAGGGTATTTGAAGGAAAAAGGAGTAGATGTTTTCAAAACAACTATTAGTGGATCAATTCCCTTGAGAAATAAGTAAAAGTTTGCAACACAAAAGGAAGTAAAGAAGAATGATGCATTAACTCTCAAGACCATTTTCAATGGACTCTCAAGTTCTGTCAAAGAAATCATGGGAGAATGTACTTCCTCCAAGGATCTATGGTTGAATCTAGACAAGACATATCAAGGAGAAAAGGAAGACATTGAAGACAACTCCATCAAGGAAAATGAAGGTAAAGACTCTCCAAAATCCTTCGATTGCAATAATTCTAAGTGTGATGATGTTGAATGTTCCTCTACAAGTGAAGAAGAAAATACATAAGTAATTTGTGTAGAATGAGATGACAATTACCCTATAGATGAAGAGGAAGATTTGTTGAATCTTAAAGATAAAGTTTTATCTGAGTTAGATGATGCTAGTAGTGAAATAGGACATTACTCAATTTCTTTTGAGTATCTTGAAAAATACACCAAGGAAGTCCTAGAAAAGTACCCAAGATATACCATGACACTAAAGAAAATTATCAAAGAACAACAAGAAAGTAAAAAGACTCAATTAGAAGAAAAATAAGAAGAGATCAAAAGACTAAAGAATGAAATAATTAATAAATCAGAGGAAAATAAGAAGGTAGATGATGAGCTTAGAAAAAGTCTTGAATTTAATGTCAATCTGAAGACCCAAATTGAAGAAGCCAAAAGGATAGAGGAACTATTGAAGAATCAAGTAAATTAAAAGGAAGAGTCATGCCATAAGTTGGAAGCCGAAGTTGTTGATCTCATCAAGAAAGTAGAGAAGTCAAACACTGACATCAAGTTCATGAATAGTTCAACAATCTTCAATGAAATCCTAGATAGACAAAGATCTCCAAATGATAAATTAGGTCTTGGATACAAAAAGGAAGCTAATAGCACTTATAAGAAGAATGAATTAATTCCTTCATTCTCAAAAAGTGGAATAAAAGCTACAAGTCAAGCACCTACACAAAGCAAGGAAACCTTCAGAAGAATAAAATGAAGAAGACATCAAGAATCCATATTTACACCTCAAATCAAATTCAGAAGAGAGACACCCTCGAGGTGGAAGCCAAATCAAAGGTATGAATTTTTTTTCATGGTCACAAAGATTTGGATTGCAAACATTATGAAAGGAGAGATGTTGGAAGACACCATCACATCCTAATATGTTGGGAATGTAATCAAGTGGGACACATTGCTGCTCATTGTCACACCATGATATGTTACAACTGCAGTGAGTTTGGCCACAAATATCATGATTGATGGAATTTACGGAGACAATCAATGTTGAGTGCTTCATATAGGATGGAAATAAGAGCACAGGTAACTTAGACGGAAGACAATGTTGAAAGGATGGAATCTCAAAGTACAAAACACTCTCAAAAGTGGATGAAGAAGACTGAACGACTAGACATGAATGAAGAAATAAAGAATCAATAAAGCTTCACTCTTTCTAAAGCATACACAGGATTATGTGGGAGAAGTCGCGTACATACATGAGGTGACATATAGAAAGGTCTTGTACATACACAAGCTATCCATGGAATAGGCCACGTATCTATGGACAAAGCCTTAAGAAGATGAGTGTACAAATGAGTTGCAGCATGGTTTGATGGTATAACTCTGTTTTGTAGGGTCTAACATGGTTTGTTGTAGGTTTTCATGATTATATACTTTCTTTGGTACATCATGTATGAGATGATATAGTTGAGATGCTTGGTTGATATATTGATGGTTGAGATACATGGTTGTGGCACTTGGTTCATGATAGAGGCATATCATGAATGATATGACACTTGTTTGAGGCACATGGTTGGCATGTTGGTAGAGGCATATCATGAATGATATGACACTTGTTTGAGGCACATGGTTGGCATGTTGGTAGAGGCATATGGTTGGTACACAATTGACACATATTCTTGGCATATGGTTGATACACTCCATTGATGATATCTTATGTTATATTGTATGATATTGATGTACATGGTTGATGTACATGGGTGTTGTGCATGGTTGGAACACATTATGGCACATGATGTACATGGTTGATGTTTTATTCATGATTCTCTATTCATTGTTGACATATATTTTAATTCATGATGTATGGTATGGCATGAGCTTGATGCATGGGTAGGTCCAAGGATCGTCATAGGAAGAAAAAATAATTATTGAACAGTTAATCTGTGTTCTAGTTGAGGAGTAGCATTTGCATCAAAATCAGATTGTAGTGGTAGCATATTATTCATATTGCATAGAAGATAGGGGGAGACACACCCACAGGGGGATTTATTATACTTCCCATGATGGTTGCAACAGTATGATTCCATGAGGAGAGATTATTGGAATCCATGCCATCAAAATTGCATCAGAGTGATATCCCTTGTCGAAAGGAGGAGAGATTATTCAGAGGAATCTCAAAGGCATACAGACACGGGGAGCAACCCTAAGGAGAGTTTAGGCAGGGGAAGAAATCCCAAGGAGAGAACTACCCTTTTCCATAGATTTGAAAGGTCGAGATATAGTCACATTGATGTGGTGAGATGAACATTGATGAGGAGCGATGATCATAGAAGGAGCATGGGCATTGCCATGTCCAAGTGTTTCCATAAATGATTGGTGTTGATAACAATGTTGGGGTTGTCATCAATGCCAAAGGGGGATATTTTTGTACTATGTTGTCATTGATGTCAAAGGTTTGACGTCAAGTATTTTCATAGTAATGTGTTTGTATCATTGATATATTGATTATTGGTTATATGGTCATTGATGTAATTGTTGCAAAAAGGGTTGATGTCAAGTGGTTTCATAATTATGTGTCGATATTAAAGGGACTTGTATCATTGATTTCATGTCATGTTTTATAGGAAGAACCAAATGGATAAACTCCAAAGTGGTCCCCTTATGGTGAAATCTTGTTGGTTGTGGAGCCTGATTATCTTCCTGATTCAGAGGTCTTTTAATTTCAGCTGTGTTTATACCCCATGAAGTATTTACAACCCAAAAGTATGTACACTCTTCCATGTGGGGGAGTGAAGAGGGGGTTACCCCCTTTGCGGGGTTTGGGGGGGCTATCCCCACGGCTGGGGGGTCTGGGGGCAAGCAGGTCCCTAGAGGGGGTTTGGGGGCGAAGCCCCCAAAGAAAAATTCCCTTGTAAATGTATATTGTAATTTCATTGTAAATCTGGACCGTTCATTATAAAGTCGTAGATCTAACGGTTGAGATTATGTTAGGGTTTTTTGTCCTAGAAGGGAAACCTCTTTTATGATGGAAATGTATTATGGCTATGGTTATGGTGAATATTGTATTATGAGAGAGGAGACTGTGAGAGAAAGAAGAGGAAGTTACAATGGGTTTTGTTGTAGGTTGTATCCCTTCATTTGCTAGATAATAATAAAGGAAGGACC
>JZKD02S1832108.1:383828-394023 GCA_000966675.3 Picea glauca | reverse complement strand
AAACAACTTTCTCTTGTATAGAGTTGTGGTATCCCTCACAACAATTATGACAAATTAAATCAGGGGGATACAACCTCTGACAATAGATGGTGAAAGCTGCATGAAAATCACTGAGTGAAGAAATGGTAGCCGGGGGTAAAGAATGATACCATTTACATGCATCCCCCACTAACGAGAACATGAACATTTTCAGTAATACATCCTCATGATGTATCTCCCACTGTTGCATGAGTTCATGAAACTCAATGAGGTGCTGAGCCGAGTTGTCCTCTTCACCTTTTCCAAATATGGGCAAATAATTGCCCCATTCATCCAGAGAGGGGACAACATTAGGAAAACCAGGAATAGCAGAGAAATTAAAAAGGAGCAAACCTGTGAGAAAGGATTTTCTCCATATCGAACTAGTGGAGTCGCCAATCGATCCTTGAATCATGAAGTCGCCAGGTGAAAGATGCGTAGCTTCAAATATGCCTGGTCCTTTTTCACCATCAAAGGCTAGATCTTAACGTTGTCGTTACCCCAGGAAGCTTCTCAGACTGACAAAGCAGCTGCTGAAACCTTCTCGAGAAAGCTCCTTAGGGTCGGCTTCCAGGCGTGCTGACAGTAGTCACAGTTGAAACAGTGATGTGGAAACAATGGAGTCGCCAAAGTGGAGTCGCCAGGTGCACAGTAAAAATCTTTAAGGGCTCTAATGTCTGATGCACCTTCAGAATCAGAGGCTCAATGTCGTTCTGCCCAGGGAAAATCTTCAACTTCGTCCCCGGCAATGGCGCCAGAAATGTTGGCGGCCGGAATTCACTCCTGGATTGCTAGCAGGAGCAGGGCCTGATGCCCATCATTTTAATTTCACGATTGGTTTAAGGGTGATCAAATGGAGGAAGACTCAGAACAACATCGTGTCAACTCATAAACTAGTCCAGGCATGCATGAAAGAGTGAGGTCTTGATAAACTCCAAACAATGGGTCGTAGTAAAAGGGTGAGTAGGTGGAAGACTTACGCAAGAAGGGTGCAAGGGTCTATCACAGACATCTGGTTTGCAAAAGACTGAAGGAGAATGCATTCGAACATAAAATCCTTTCACATTCAAATACAAATACCAGAAAACGCAACAATGTTACAACAAATCCTTTATCATAACAAGATTGCTAAGTTCGCGTGAATCCTTCAACTGCGAACTCTCCGGCATAAGACAAAACAAGATGGAAAGAAAGAAGAACTGTTTGTTATAAACCAAGAAATCTCAAACACAGAGGCATAACCAGGGAACCAGAGTATTTGCTGAAACTTTACAGTCGGGAGCTCAGCTCTACCATCGATAGATACAAAAATGGCGAAAATTCCTACATATACTCAAAACAACAACAGTAGCGGAACCAAGAAATGCATTGAAAGATTTGCGTCTGCATGTCTTCTGACATTCTTTAGCCCCAATCTTTGAATAATTGTGTAACTTATGTCAGACGCGATCAGTCTTCTGACAGTTACATTGCCGAATCGACGTGCCTTAAATTCATGGCCGTGCGTTCCCATTATGGCGGAGGCGATGTCTAACCACCATCAAATGCCTCAATAACTGCTTCTTGGGATTGAGGACGGCTCGGATGACTCAACACTTTGGGATATGGAAGGCTCCTCGCACTGCCACATGGAATAACAAACTGACTGCGGCGAATAGGCATGGAGGTCAGCGTGGAGGATGAGGCATATGACAAGGATGGTGGTGTCGGTCTTATAAGGGCATGGAAGTCATAGCGAGATGAGAGAAGGATGACTGAGGACGATTGATGGCGGAAGACATCAGGTGAAAGAGAGGAAGACGGGAGGAATGAATTTTCCTTCGGGTGAGAGGCTGGCGTGGAAAGGAGCGGAACACGCGACAAGGAATGAATGGGTGGTGAGAAGAAGGTTTGACCACACGGACCAAAGAGGAGGAGGTGAATGGATGACACATGGCAGCAAGGGAAAGGCGGAAGGGAGGATGAAATGACGGGAGCAGGGCCCACACTGGTTAAGCACCGGGTAGCTGAGAAGGGCAGGGCTGCACGAGCGCCGTTGATCTAGGCGTCCCGATCGTGGCAGTCGGGAAGCTGCATATGGGATTCTGGACCCGCCCCCCCTCCGCTTAAAGGTAGAAAGGAGGGGGGGGGTCTAGAATGGTCTTCATCATCGTTGATCCGGGCGCGCTAATCAGAACCGTTGGAGAGTTGTGCCCGCGATTCCGGACCCCCCCCCCCGCTTAAAGGTAGAAAGGCGAGGGGGTTCCGGAATCCAACGTGTGTCATTGATCCAGGCTCGCGAATCTGGACCGCTCAGACTTGCGTGTTGTTTACCATGGTCGCATTATCGCCCAAAACTTAGGACAAATGGGTTTTAACCCATCCTTTCGCACTCCAACCCCCTTAACAATTAATATCGCTAACAGACTGGAGATAGGGATTGTGCCATCAATCCTTTAGCTATGCACATTGCTTATGCTGAAGGAAATATGGAAACCATCGCTAAAATGATACCTATTGATATCTCAAGAACCCCTCACGTCATGGATACTATCTTCATCGGAGCAGACTGCTCCCTCGAGGAGATTCAAATCTACACAGATTTATTTAAAGAATTCCACGATGTGTTTTCCTGGTCTTATAAATAAATTCTAGGCATAGATCCAAGAATCATTGAACATGAAATCATGACATACCCTGATGCTAATATGGTCTAGTAGAAGCTTCATCTAGTTATTCCTAGGAAAGCAACAACTATTAAGGATGAAGTAGAGAAACTACTCAAAGATGGTTTCATCTACCCCCTTCAATTAACTCAATGGATGTCAAATCCCATTCCAGTCAACAAAAAGTAGGGTACGATTCATGTATGTACGGACTTCTGTGATTTGAACAAGGCTTGTCCAGAGGATAATTTCCCCACACCACTTATTGACCAGATAGTCGATGAATGCATAGGTTGTGAGGAATTTTCTTTCATGAATGGCTTTTAGGGATACAATCAGATCTAGATCAAACCCGAAGAACAACATAAAATCGCTTTCATTTTTCCGTGGGGTACATTTGCTTATTGGAAAATGCTTTTTGGTCTGAAAAATGTTGGAGCCACTTTTCAGCGGGCCATGTATTTTTCTTTCCATGATCTCAAACACATAGTCGAGGCTTATCTTGATGATTAGTCATCACGATATCGTAAGAGAGATGACCATCCAACACACCTCCTACTTATCTTTGAGAGATGTCGCTACTACCAGATTCACTTGAATCCAAACAAATGCATTTTTTGCATAACATCAGGTCATCTACTAGGTTTCATAGTTTTGACAATAGGGATCATGGTCGATCCTCTAAAGGTTGAGGCCATAGTTCAGTTTCCTCCCCTGTCCACAATCCCTTAGCTTCAGAGTTTACAGGTAAAAGTGAACTTTTTACGGTGTTTCATCGAAAACTATGCCGATATCACAAAGGGTTTCATGCGTTTACCGAAGAAGGATGTTCTTTTTCATTGGGATGAAGCCTCTCAATTCTCTTTCAAAGCAGTGAAATGCGCCCTCACGTCTTCCCCTTTGATTTGACCACCCAATTATAATAAAGAATTATTATTGTACTTGGACGCTGCAGAGCCAACCATCTCTATGGTCTTGGTTCAGGAGGATGATTTTCTCTCAGAATAAATGATTTATTACCTAAGTCAAGGCCTAGTTGTACTAGAACTCAATTATTCCCACATTGAAAAACTTGTGTTGGCAACAGTTCATGCTATCCAACGGTTCTGTCATTACATCTTGTTTTGCAAGACCACCATAATTGTTGTTGTGAATCTGTTTCAATACATGTTGACATGACATGTAATTGGAGGAAATATCAATATATGGATAGTTATCCTCCAGGAATTTAACTTGGATTTTGTTTCACTGAAATCCAAAAAGTCGTTGGTCTTTGTGGAACTCATCTCAAAACTTCTGGTCGAATCAAGTGATGTTATACCCAAGGAGTCGCCTATCAAAGGAGACATGCTTTTTATCGCGTCTTTAGACCCCTGGTATGGAGATATACTAGTCTATCTCTAGACTTTGAAGTGCCCCAACTTTTCTTCCCATGATGATCATCACTGTATATGCTATCAGGCCAAAAACTATCTCATACTCAAGGACACTCTGTATCATTGAGGTGTAGATTGCATCCTTTTCCGATGTCTCACTCATGAATAAGTGGAAATCATGCTTAACGATTGCCACACTGAAGCATGTGGCAATCATATTTCTAGGTTGGAAACAACCCAAAAGATTCTACGGGCTGATTACTTTTGGCCGACATTAATCAAAGATTGTGTTGAATTGGTCAAGAAGTGCCACCCGTGTCAGGTCTTCTCTCGAGATATGAGGGCACACCCTACTCCCATGTTTCCCATCATCACATTTGGTCCCTTCACCAAGTGGGGGATTTATTACGCTACTTGCAACCCCCCTTCAACAAGGGGGCACCGTTATATCATTGTAGCAGTAGACTACTTTATGAAGTGGGTCGAGGCTATGTCAATGGTTAAAGATTATGGAGAGACAACAACTATGTTTTTGTTTAACTAGATAATAGCAAGGTTCAACATCCTGAGAGAGATTTTCATTGACCATGGCAGTCACTTTTAGAATAAAATGATGTCCGAGTTAACTTCAAATCTTAGGTTGAGGCAAGATCTTTCGTCACCCTACTACCCATAAGCGAATATTCAGGTGGAAGCTGTGAATAAGTCCCTTAAGACTATTCTACAGTGAACAATCAATTCATCCAAGTCAAATTGGCATTTGATGTTGTACTCCATGTTATGGGCCTATTGAACATCTGTTAAGAATGTAATCAGTTTCTCACCTTTTCAAATCATTTACGGGATGGAAGCAGTCTTTCCTATAGAGTGCCAAATCTTGTCTCTAAAGTTGGAAGTATAGTTATTTCCAGACACTTCACTGCTTGAAGAGAATTTATTATATCTCGAGCCACTCGATGAGAAGCATTGTGATGCAGCCTTGGCTAACGAGGATCACAAAAAAAAATTCAAGTGTCAGAATGATCGGTCCATTCATCCTCGCATTTTCTTTGAAGGTGACCTTGTCCTAGTCTATGACCAAGATAAGGATCTCCTGGGGGCAGGAAAGTTCAAACCCATGTGGTACAAACCTTTCATCATGAAGGAGGTTCTAAAGGAGGGCGCTTATTGTTTGGTGGAATTTGAGGGAAATGATTTGGCAGAGCCTAGAAATGGGCTCTACCTCAAGAATTATTACTCGTAGGTGGGTCGCCTTGGGTGACTTCTTGTACATATGTATAGTTCTTATACATTTTCTTCTTAGTTTTTTGTCTTTTCGGGTCTTATGGACGTGTCATTTTTTGATGTCATATTTTTCACTGTGGAAGATGTCAAGTGAATTAGAGGTGTTCATTGGGTTTGCAGACGACACTAGACAACACACTCAGAGGCTTGCTTCCTCAGCTTGGGTGATTTTCACACCTCAGGGCTAGTTTCTATCTTCAAGAGGTATCTGTTTAGGTGATGCCACAAACAATGTCGCCGAATATAATGTAGCCTTAGAGTTTCTTTGTGACACTTTGTCCCATGGTATATCTCACCTCTGGGTCTACTTAGACACTCAGTTGGTTGTGTCCCAGTTAAATGGGGTTTACCGCATTTATGATCCTACTCTACACTGATGGTTCCTTAGGGTACATCTCTTAGAATGAAGCTTTGATTACATCATGTATATCCATGTTCCTAGGAGATTGAATCAAATCACATATANAATCCTTTAGCTATGCACATTGCTTATGCTGAAGGAAATATGGAAACCATCGCTAAAATGATACCTATTGATATCTCAAGAACCCCTCACGTCATGGAGACTATCTTCATCGGAGCAGACTACTCCCTCGAGGAGATTCAAATATACACAGATTTATTTAAAGAATTCCACGATGTGTTTTCCTGCTCTTATAAATAAATTCTAGGTATAGATCCAAGAATCTATGAACATGAAGTCATGACATACCCTGATGCTAATATGGTCTAGTAGAAGCTTCATCTAGTTAGTCCTAGGAAAGCAACAACTATTAAGGATGAAGTAGAGAAACTACTCAAAGCTGGTTTCATCTACCCCCTTCAATTGACTCAATGGATGTCAAATCCCATGCCAGTCAACAAAAAGTAGGGTACGATTCATGTATGTATGGACTTCTGTGATTTGAACAAGGCTTGTCCAGAGGATAATTTCCCCACACCATTTATTGACCAGATAGTCGATGAATGCATAGGTTGTGAGGAATTTTCTTTCATGAATGGTTTTTAGGGATACAATCAGATCTAGATCAAACCTGAAGACCAACAGAAAATCGCTTTCATTTTTCCGTGGGGTACATTTGCTTATTGGAAAATGCTTTTTGGTATGAAAAATGTTGGAGCCACTTTTCAGCGGGCCATGTATTTTTCTTTCCATGATCTCAAACACATAGTCGAGGCTTATATTGATGATTTGTCATCACGATATCGTAAGAGAGATGACCATCCAACACACCTCCTACTTATCTTTGAGAGATGTCCCTACTACCAGATTCACTTGAATCCAAACAAATGCATTTTTTGCATAACATCAGGTCATCTACTAGGTTTCATAGTTTTGACAATAGGGATCATGGTCGATCCTCTAAAGGTTGAGNAATCCTTTAGCTATGCACATTGCTTATGCTGAAGGAAATATGGAAACCATCGCTAAAATGATACCTATTGATATCTCAAGAACCCCTCACGTCATGGAGACTATCTTCATCGGAGAAGACTGCTCCCTCGAGGAGATTCAAATCTACACAGATTTATTTAAAGAATTCCACGATGTGTTTTCTTGGTCTTATAAATAAATTCCAGGCATAGATCCAAGAATCATTGAACATGAAATCATGACATACCCTGATGCTAATATGGTCTAGTAGAAGCTTCATCTAGTTAGTCCTAGGAAAGCAACAACTATTAAGGATGAAGTAGAGAAACTACTCAAAGCTGGTTTCATCTACCCCCTTCAATTGACTCAATGGATGTCAAATCCCATGCCAGTCAACAAAAAGTAGGGTACAATTCATGTATGTACAGACTTCTGTGATTTGAACAAGGCTTGTCCAAAGGATAATTTCCCCACACCATTTATTGACCAGATAGTCGATGAATGCATAGGTTGTGAGGAATTTTCTTTCATGAATGGTTTTTAGGGATACAATCAGATCTAGATCAAACCCGAAGACCAACAGAAAATCACTTTCATTTTTCCGTGGGGTACATTTGCTTATTGGAAAATGCTTTTTGGTCTGAAAAATGTTGGAGCCACTTTTCAGCGGGCCATGTATTTTTCTTTCCACGATCTCAAACACATAGTCGAGGCTTATCTTGATGATTTGTCATCACGATATCGTAAGAGAGATGACCATCCAACACACCTCCTACTTATCTTTGAGAGATGTTGCTACTACCAGATTCGTTTGAATCCAAACTAATTCATTTTTTGCATAACATCAGGTCATCTACTAGGTTTCATAGTTTTGACAATAGGGATCATGGTCGATCCTCTAAAGGTTGAGGCTATAGTTCAGTTTCCTCCCCCATCCACAATCCCTTAGATTCAGAGTTTACAGGTAAAAGTGAACTTTTTACGGTGTTTCATCGAAAACTATGCCGATATCACAAAGGGTTTCATGCGTTTACCGAACAAGGATGTTCTTTTTCATTGGGATGAAGCCTCTCAATTCTCTTTCAAAGCATTGAAATGCGCCTTCACGTCTTCCCCTTTTCTTTGACCACCCAATTATAATAAATAATTATTATTGTACTTGGACGTTGCAGAGCCAACCATCTCTATGGTATTGGTTCAGGAGGATGATTTTCTCTCAGAATAAATGATTTATTACCTAAGTCAAGGCCTAGTTGGACTAGAACTCAATTATTCCCACATTGAAAAACTTGTGTTGGCAACAGTTCATGCTATCCAACGGTTCTGTCATTACATCTTGTTTTGCAAGACCACCATAATTGTTGTTGTGAATCTTTTTCAATACGTGTTGACACGACATGTAATTGGCGGAAATATCAATATATGGATAGTTATCCTCCAAGAATTTGACTTGGATTTTGTTTCAGTGAAATCCAAAAAGTCGTTGGTCTTTGTGGAACTCATCTCAAAACTTCTGGTCGAATCAGGTGATGTTATACCCAAGGAGTCGCCTATCAAAGGAGACATGTTTTTTATCGCGTCTTTAGACCCCTGGTATGGAGATATACTAGTCTATCTCTAGACTTTGAAGTGCCCCACCTTTTCTTCCCATGATGATCATCACTGTATATGCTATCAGGCCAAGAACTATCTCATACTCAAGGACACTCTGTATCATTAAGGTGTAGATTGCATCCTTTTCCGATGTCTCACTCATGAATAAGTGGAAATCATGCTTAACGATTGCCACACTAGAGCATGTGGCAATCATCTTTCTAGGTTGGAAACAACCCAAAAGATTCTACGGGCTGATTAATTTTGGCTGACATTAATCAAAGATTGTGTTGAATTGGTCAAGAAGTGCCACCCGTGTTAGGTCTTCCCTCGGGATATGAGGGCACACACTACTCCCATGTTTCCCATCATCACATTTGGTCCCTTCACCAAGTGGGGGATTGATTACGCTACTTACAACCCCCCTTCAACAAGGTGGCACCGTTATATCATCGTAGCAGTAGACTACTTTACGAAGTGGGTCGAGGCTATGTCAATGGTTAAAGATTATGGAGAGACAACAACTATCTTTTTGTTTAACTAGATAATAGCAAGGTTCAACATCCTGAGAGAGATTTTCATTGACCATGGCAGTCACTTTTAGAATAAAATGATGTCCGAGTTAACTTCAAATCTTGGGTTGAGGCAAGATCTTTCGTCACCCTACTACCCATAAGCGAATAGTCAGGTGGAAGCTGTGAATAAGTCCCTTAAGACTATTCTACAGTGAACAATCAATTCATCTAAGTCAAATTGGCATTTGATGTTGTACTCCATGTTATGGGCCTATTGAACATCTGTTAAGAATGTAATCAGTTTCTCACCTTTTCAAATCATTTACAGGATGGAAGCAGTCTTGCCTATAGAGTGCCAAATCTTGTCTCTAAAGTTGGAAGTATAGTTATTTCCAGACACTTCACTGCTTGAAGAGAATTTATTATATCTCGAGCCACTCGATGAGAAGCATTGTAATGCATCCTTGGCTAACGAGGATCACAAAAAAAATTCAAGTGTCAGTATGATCGGTCCATTCGTCCTCACATTTTCTTTGAAGGTGACCTTGTCCTAGTCTATGACCAAGATAAGGATCTCCTGGGGGAAGGAAAGTTCAAACCCATGTGGTACAGACCTTTCATCATGAAGGAGGTTATAAAGAAGGGCGCTTATTGTCTGGTGGAATTTGAGGGAAATGATTTGGCAGAGCCTAGAAATGGGCTCTACCTCAAGAATTATTACTTGTAGGTGGGTCGCCTTGGGTGACTTCTTGTACATATGTATAGTTCTTATACATTTTCTTCTTAGTTTTTTGTCTTTTTGGGTCTTATGGACGTGTCAATTTTTGATGTCATATTTTTCACTGTGGAAGATGTCAAGTGAATCAGAGGTGTTCATTGGGTTTACAGACGACACTAGCCAACACACTCAGAGGCTTGCTTCCGCAGCTTGGGTGATTTTCACACCTTAGGGCTAGTTTCTATCTTCAATAGGTATCTGTTTAGGTGATGCCACAAACAATGTCGCCGAATATAATGTATCCTTAGAGTTTCTTTGTGACACTTTGTCCCATGGTATATCTCACCTCTGGGTCTACTTAGACACTCAGTTGGTTGTGTCCCAGTTAAATGGGGTTTATCGCATTTATGATCCTACTCTACACTGATGGTTCCTTAGGGTACATCTCTTAGAATGAAGCTTTGATTACATCATGTATATCCATGTTCCTAGGAGATTGAATCAAATCACATATACTCTATCTAATCATGTATTAGATTGGCACATTGCACACATGTAAGAAAAATGACACACACGCACATGTAAATACATTTGTAAAATAGATGTAATCCATAAGACGTAAAAAGATGTAAATATTCATATATATATCGAAAATATCAGAGTACATGGGT
>JZKD02S1832108.1:300687-317831 GCA_000966675.3 Picea glauca | reverse complement strand
TGCCCCCAGACCCCCCAGTCAGGGGGATAGCCCCCTCGGACCCCGTAGAGGGGGTACCCCCCCTCTGCACTCCCCCACGTGGAAGAGTGTACATACTTCTGGGGTGTAAATAATTCATGGGGTATAAACATGACTGAAAGTAAAAGACCTATAAATCAGGAAAATAATCAGGCTCCACAACCAACACTCCTTTTATAGCATGTCTTTGAGGTAATATCCAACCAGTATTTAGTGTGAACAAGGGGCCTTTTAGGGAACCCTTAGGTCTTTGACCAACCCACCATTTGGATTCAGCTTGGATTTGAGGATCAAATCAAGTTGGAATCTAGTCCAGAAGTGGGTGAGGGGATAACAAAGAACCATAAATGCACCATTCACAGGTGTGTGCATATTTTCTCGTACACAGTCACGCATATGGTGCATTGTGTGCTCTCTGGAATTATTTGGCCCACACACTGTGTGCGCGCTTCCTTTAGTGTTTTAGCGCATGCCAATGTTTGACTAGTTTGTATAGTTTTTTCCTCTTGGAAATGATTTTTGTTGATGCAAGTGAACTAAAAGGTGTTTAGAGATGTTGTATTCCTGTAACCATTTGCACACAACGTTACATATGGAATTTCAGTGATAACACCAACCTTGTACAACATTGTGCAGTCGTAGTACAACACCACATAACCACACTATAATACCATGCAGTATAACCAGGAACCTCAGTATAACATGTCATGAGGGGATCGAGTTGGATACAGAGGCGGAGGAAGAGAAAGAGGAGTATTTGGAAGAGGTAGAGGACTAGTGGTATGTCACAATTTCCAACAACCAGGACACTATGCAAGAGAATGTCCACTTCTTCCAGTGACCTATATGTATTTTCGCACACCATATCATGACATGGAAGAATTCCCGATAGTATTAGGAAAGATCCAGGAGAATAGGAATCAAAACAATTAGAATGTTCAGTGGATTTCAGTAGAAGTGAATGATGAAGGAAGAAACATCAACATAGTTACACGAGGTGGAGCTAAAACAGGAAACCATGCAGTACAACAAGAGCCAGCACAACACCAATGGGTGAAGAAGAATGACGAACCAAGGAAGCAATTTGACACATAGAATGAGAAGGAGATATTCAATCAAGCCATGCAAGAATTTATGAAGCTATACATTGCGTCGACATCAACTATGAAACATAGTAAGGAAGTACCAGAGTACAAGATGCTTCCATTGTTGGATCACACCAAATAAACACAACCCCTGGGATAAGTAAGTACGATTAAAGGTTTTTTTCAATCATGTGTAAAACTACTCAATGATCCATCATCTGTTAAATTATTGAAAAATATGCTAGAAATATGTAGCGTAGAGGCAAAATGAAAGCTAGAAAAAAAAATAGTCGATCACCTACATACAAGGAGGAGAACAAGTAGAGATTTCAGGCTGAATGCCAACATTGGATATTTCAACATGGGAGATATTATATTGGATTTAGGATCCAAATTCAACGTATTACCCAAGAAGACATGACAATGCATGGGAGATCCCACATTAGGATATTCACCGGTTCAAATGAAAATAGAAAATCAACACATATTTCTACCAATTGGAAGGCTAAAAGGACTGACAGTCGACCTTGATGGAGTATGGACTAAAGCCAATTTCGAAGTCATTAAGATAGTGGAAAGAACAACACCTTATCCAACATTGCTTGGCTTGGAATGGGAATTTGATAACCAATCCATAATAAACTTAAATATGTGAAAGATTAACTTTTATTCAGTAGAATACAGAGTCATTGTGCCATTGGATTCATCAGAAGGGGAAAGGTTTGTAGAGCCTACTTGCTTGGACCTAGAGGAAATTAACCAGTTGTACAAAAACACTACGCGATATGAGGATGATGTAAACCCAATTGTAGATGGGATACTTGGTTGGCGAAGTATCACCTCATGTGCTTCAGACTCAGATACAGGATTAGAGAATTGGCAACAGAGGTTACACGAGGTCTCCACAAGGAGATGCGCAAGAATAGACCGTGTAGTAAGATGGGTAGGTACGGGGATAAGGGAACCTCCCAACTTAAATGGGGTGAATGACCTAGAAATATTATTAGAAAACGAAGTGTTAGAAAATCATAGGCTCGTATCCCTAGATATAGCACTCAAGGCGACACCTGCGAGATGGTGGGGTGCACACAAAGAAATAATGAGGGACCGGTACCAATGTAAGAGGTTACTACGCATTGGGTTTGGAACAAAAAAAGGAAGCAACCAGTGGCATAAATATGATGGATAGGGGGCACAAACAGAACACTTGGAGAAGTGTAGAGCATTGTGGAAAATGACACCACCAGAGGAACGCCCTCACCATTTTGTACACACATTAGAGGGAATCCCAAAGAATTGGTATACATACAAAGAACTTTGTAGAGGAACTATGAGTTGCAAAGTATTACAATAGAACTTTATAGTCACTTTCTCATTTGAGCATGAGAACCCAAACATAGAAACAACATTTAAACAAATAAGAGGGGTGATATTCATTAAGGAACCAAAAGTTGAACTCATAACAGAAGAACAATAGAAAAACAAATAGACAATGAAAGAACTATTGTCATGCTACCATGTGTAGGAAGAAGCACAAGATGAAGATGACCCGCACAATATTCATATTGAGGAAGATGAAGGCGAGAGAGAAGTGGAAGTTCCACATCCAGAATCAGAAGTAATTATTGCACCGATTAAAGTGATGAAATTAAATATTGGGACAATTGAGAATCCCAAAATGGCCATCATTGGAGACTATTGGCATGAACAAATAGTGGAAAGTATAACATAGTTACTGTGCGAATACATCGACCTGTTCCCAATGACGTTCATAGAAATGAAATGCATAGTAGGAGAGCTAGATGAAATGAAGATACTACTCAGATCTGAGGCAAGACCAATCAAACAATGACCATATAGACTAAACCTGATATACAAGAAAAAATTCAAAGCTGAGATCGATAGGATGTTGGAGGCTAGAATCATAGAACCTATAGAATAATCTGAATGGATAAGCCTGATGGTAGTTCAGGAGAAGAAACAAGGGGGGATAAGAATATGCGTTGACTTAAAAAATTTCAACGATGTGTGATTACATGACCTTTTCCCTACCTCGTTCACAGATGAAGTCTTGGAGAATGTAGGAGGACAAGAAGCTTATTCATTCACCAACGGATTCTCAGGATACCATCAGATCAAGATAGCACTAGAAGATAGATACAAGACCACTTTTTCCATAGAATGGGGATCATACCAGTATACAGTTATGTTGTTTGGATTGAAGAATCCACCAACAATATTTTCCAGAGTAGTCATAGTTGCATTTAAACAATTTATCCACCAATTTCTAGAGGTATATTTGGATGTTTGGATAGTCTATATTATGTTGAAATACCATGTAGAGGTCTTGCGACTAATGTTATAAATATGCAGGTAGTGCTAGATATCGTTAAATATCAAGAAGTGCATCTTAGGAACACCTTTTGGGATACTATTGGGCCATATAGTATGCAATCAAGGTTTGCTAGTAGATACCACCAAGATTGCATTAATTTTTAACCTGCCACCACCAAAAATAGTCTATCAATTGAGAGAGACATTGGGACACATAGGATACTATAGGAAATTTATAAAAGGGTACACACAGATCATTTTACCAATGAATAAATTGCTAAGAAAAGACACAAAGTTCTAGTGGAATGAGGACTTTCAACACGGTCTGGATACTTTGAAAGAGAAGATGGTAACCACACCAATACTAGTATTCTCGAATTGGGAAAATACATTCCACGTACATGTAGATGCATCAACCATAAAACTTGGAGCTATTCTGGCGTATCCAAGAGCATGAGAATTGGACCACCCTATAGCATTTGCTAGAAGAAAAATGCCAGAATTGGAGAAGAAATACAACACTATAGAGAGGGAAGGCCTATCTATGGTCTACACAATTCAGAAATTCAGACATTATTTATTGGGAAAACATTTCAATATGTTCATAGACCATTCAACACTCAAATACCACATCAACAAGATAGTGTTGGGGGGGAGGATTTGTAGATGGTTATTGTTGTTTCAAGAATTTCACTTTGAAGTGATAGTCAAACCAGGAAAGTTGAACGTAGGACCTGATCATCTATCGTGGATTACTAACGAAGAAGAACCCATGAATCCAGAGGACAATTTCCCCGACGCACAGTTATTTTCAGTCCACATAGCCAATGAATACTTCATAGGCATCATCTAGTACTTGAGTACAGGGACTGCACCATAGGAATACAACACCACGTAAAAGAAAAATATGGTATTCAAGGCTGCAGATTGCCAGCTAATTGCAGGACACTTATACAAAATGGGTGCAGATAGCATATTGAGAATATGTGTCCTAGAACATGAAAGACCTAGGATTTTAGTCGAATCCCATGAGGGAATAGCAGGAGGACATTATGTAGGCAAAGATACCATGCAAAAGGAATTGCGCGCAGGACTATGGTGGCTGAATATTCACAGAGACTCAAAGGACTACTGCCAGAAATGTGATGTATTCCAGAGGGTTGGTAAACCAAATAGAAGGGACAAGATTCCCCTATGACCACAAGTAACTTTGCAGGTATTAGACAAATGGGAAACAGATTTTGTGGGACCAATTAACCCACCAGCAAAAAGGTCAGGAGCGAGGTACATTATTACTGTGATGGAATGCCTGAAAAGATGGGGAGAAGCATCCCTAGTAAGAGATTGCAGCGTGGAGACAACAACACACTTCCTATTTGAGCAAGTGATCACTAGATTTGTTTGTTCAAGTATTTTGAGGAGTGACCAAGGAAATCACTTTATTAACATTACTATTAAGGCTATGACTAAGGAATTCAAAGTTCATCATCAAAAGAGTAGACCATATCATCCTCAAGAAAATGGAACGGTGGAAGCATTGATGAATATCTACAACATTAATAGGGATGATTGGGACCTAACGATACCCATAGTTTTTTGGGCATACAAGACCACATGTAATAAATTGATAGGAAAAACACCATTCAAATTAGTGTATGGACAAGAATTTGTGGTGCCATTAGAATTTTTGGTACCTAGTCTGCTCATAACAACAATTGCAAACATGACAAAACAAGGCCCAGTGCGGGAAAGGCTAAATCAACTGATGATCGTGGAGGAAGACATGATTCTAGTAGGGTTTCACCAAGATGTCCAGAAAGAAAGAGAGAAATCTTGGCATTATAGACATATAAAGAGAAAGGGTTTCAAGGAAGGAGACTTAGTCCTTTTGTATGACAATAAATACCTTTAACACATAGGAAAAATCAGAGTGCCCTGGTTAGGACCATACGAAGTAAAGACTGTCACAAATGGGGGATTTTTACAATTGAAGGATTTAGGAGGAACAAAACTCAGAGGGATAATCAATGGGAGTTGGCTGAAGATGTACAGGGATAGTCAACCACCTGGCACTTAAAAAAAAAAAAAAAACACATAGGAGATACTGTGCTGAAAAGACAAAAATTTAACAAAGGCATAGTGCACCAAGAAGAGAATGAGCATGCACACTTGGGAATGCCAGCACGATGGAGAAAAAGGCCAACAGTCACTACAAGTGGGAAACAATAGGAAAGGAGGACACGGAAAATAATTTCCAACAGATGACAGCTCTCAAAATTAAATGACAAAAATGACTGAAGGGACGCTGCATTAATTGCGCCAACTGGCAATGAAAAGGGAACTCAATAGAAATAATGCGGGAAGATTCAGTTCAATTAAAATGTAAATGGGGTAAAATCTCCAATAAGCTTCACATAATTCCTATATAAGGTAGCACACAGGACTGGGAAGGTTATTGTACAATTGAGAAAAGCATAAGACATAGAGTATACAAAGTCTAGAGTGAAATTTTTCATAGTTTACAGAGGCCACTATGTTCAGTGGACAACAACCTTAACACCATGGCATCACCCAAACAAGGAGAACCAAACCAGACTCATCGATGACCCCGAAGCAAAACTAGATCCTCATCACAAGCACAGGGAAGCGAACAACAACCACTTTAGCCTCTTAAAGTCGTCAATGTGGAGGAAATCCCATCGCCCGATATGACACCAGGAAACCCCACACCTATTGAGGAAGAAACCCAGAAGACAACACTAGTGGGAATGGACATGGCTATACCAGAAGGGGGGCAGGGAAAACCGATTGAGGATGCAGGAAATCATTCGCACCCTAGAAACCTTGAAGAAGGCCTAGAATTTAATGGGACAGACCCAAAGTAGGAGGAAATGATCGCACTAGAAAGATCACACACAACCACACTGGAATAGCCACAGGAGTACATAATGGAACATGTCACCAACCAACCACACGAGTATGCAGAATAGCGAACAATGGAGGTTGGAACATCGAGTTAGCCAACACAGCGGAAGGGAAAATAGGCGGTACCAAGGTCACCGCACAAGCAAGCCACCACAATCATTTTCTTGTTGCACATTCTGGAATGGATACATATAGAAGGAAATATATTAGGCCACATGGATAAATTGAGGTACTTAGACCTTGACGTGACGAACATGGACAAGTTCCCATAGTTTGCCAATAAATCTTACTTACAGAATGTGGGTATAGGACCCTTTGGCAAACCAATTAATCAAACAGTCTAGTGGGCAATCAGACTGGCCAAAAATGGGATTCTAGGCCTGTTGGACATCCCACACTTTGGGAGGGGCCAATATGCAAACAACTACGTCAAGAAGCTGATGGCAGTCACCCATGGCGGATACCTGTGGCTGGAAAAACTTGTCTCAATAGATGTAGATATTATTGCATACATCATAGGGTTGCCTGTTAATATTAAGGTCGCTTTAGGAGGTATGAACCTTTATTATGACCTTTAACAAGATTAGAATGTTCTGGAAGGAAGCAAAGAAATTAAGGAAATCATAGACAAGATGTCGGCTGAAAATAGATCATTAATATGACTTAATTAGTACCCAAAAGGAGAATTCAACCCCAGTAAGTCTGCCAGAATCACTATAAATATAGGGTGCCAGTCTCTCATTTGACACACTTCTTAGAATTGTAGAGAGTAGTTTCTGCGCACTGTAGTCCAATAGTTTTGTGCGCAAGTCCTGGGGAAGGTGCTACACCATTTTTTGGGTGAGACTTTATGAACATCTTGGTTACTTCTTACTTGGTGCATTAGCCTTTCTTGGCTATTGTATTGCTACCAGGATTCTTTTCTCTGTCAAGGTTAAGGTGCTCGGAGGGTGGCTTCGGCCTATGGTTGGGTGACAAGGGTATTGTCAATGGTAAAATGAGCACAATCTTTCATATTCTAACATGTTATGGGCCCACACCTCCTTCATTTAGTCTAACCGCTGGAAGAAAACATTGCCATTAGGATATTGAGCTCACTAAGGAACTGCCACTAGGGTTACTAGCAGGAGTAGCTTCTAAGACACTGTCACTAGGGTTACTAGCAAAAGAAGCTGCAGAAACCCTAATCTCATATCCGACACCTTGTGATGGAGCATCTCGCTCAAATTGAAGATATTTAGATGCACCCTAAATCAGTGCACATTTTGGCTCTCTCAGAAGACAGAAACGACGAAGTTGAAGTTTTGGATCAAGGCATGAACAATTACCAATCAACTGAATACATTAGTGAAACAATCAATCTTCTAGACTACTTAGCACTCACTGGAATGATTGAATATGACATTTGGATAATCGATAGCGAGGATTCTAGGCACATGATGGGAGATCAAGCCAGATTCTCAAATCTAAATGCGAAGAAGATCGCGTACAAGGTAGAGCTTGGAGACAAAACCACTTACCCCATGGGAGGATTTGGACAAGCCTCCATCAAAATGAAAATAGGTAACTATGTTCACTTAAGAAATGTTTTATATGTACCTAGTTTAGAAAAGAATCTTGTATCGATATCTTGCCTATAAGACTAGGGAAACATAATAGCTTTCATGGATGGAAATGTGTTATCATGGCATAAAGACTCCAGCATAGAGAATGCTAGGGTTATTGGAAGTTGTGAAGGAAATCAGTATAGACTACTAGAACAAAATGAAGAAGCTCTTGTACACAACGAAGTCAACCCTAATGAGCTTTGGTACAGAATGTATGCTCACATTAACTTTCAAGCATTACCCTTTCTCAAAAGGATGGTTGAAGGAATACCAGAGTTGTAGTCTACACATGAAGGAATCTGCAAAGTATGTGCTCCCTCATGGAAAGAATATCAAGAAACCATTCCCAAGCAGCAACAACAGATCTAAGGAGATTCAAGATCTGATACACTCAGATGTTGTGGTCCGATTCTAGTAAAATATCTAGGAGGATCTTCTTACTACGTAATCTTCATAGATGATTGTTCAAGAAATACTTGTCTATATCTACTAAAGACAAAAGACAAAGTATTCAACAAGTTTCAAGAGTTGAAAGAAGAGATAGAAAACCTCATGAATAAAAATATCAAGACACTAAGAATAGATAATGGAGGAGAATACACATCAAATGAATTCATTGCATTCTGCAAATCAGTAGGGATTAGGAGGGAGCTGATTGTTCCTCATAATCCTCAACAAAATGGTGTAGCAGAAATAAAGAATAGATCTATTGAAGAGACCATAAAAGCATTACTAAATGATTAAGGTCTATCCATGTTCTTATGGGAAGAAGTAGCAATGACAACAATATATGTGCAGAACAAAATCCCTCATCATATATTGAAGGACATGACACTAGAAGAAGCCTTCTCAGGTAAGAAACCTAACGTGGAAAACCTAATAATATTTGGATGTCCTGTTTACTCTCACATTCCCAAGGATAAAAGGAATAAACTAGAACCCTCAGGAAATAAGGGGATATTTGTGGGATACAAGGATTCATCCAAAGATTATAGAATATATATTCTAGAACAACACAATATCGAAGTCAATAGAGACGTAACATTCAATGAAAGGATGGCTTTCAAGAAATCCATAGAAGAAAATATTGAAGAAGAAGAGATTGAATAACCTAATGAAGAAAGCACAGAAAACGAAAATGACAAAAAAGAACAACCTGATTGTCCTATGGAACCATGTGAAAACATTGATTCAAATATCATACCTAAAACCAAGAAACAAACATCTTGTCTTGAAGCCACATTACAAGATGCAGAAAGACTTAAGTTTCTAGAAGGAACATTAAGAAAGAGTAAAAGACCTAAAAGATTCTCAAGCTATGTCACATACATGACGCAGCTTCTAGATGAAGAACCTACCACATTTGAAGAAGTCGTGCAAAAGGGACAATGGAAATACACTATGGTGGAAGAACATCAATCTATTATGAAGAATGAAGTATGGGAAATTGTACGAAGACCTAAAGAGAAATCAATGGTAACTTAAAAATGGGTATATAAGATCAAACATGCAACAGACGAAAGCGTGGATAAATACAAGGCAATATTCATAGATAGAGGGTTCTCCCAGAAGGAGGGAGAAGATTATGATGAAACCTTTGCTCCAGTGGCTAGATATACCTCCATTGAAGCCATTATATCTCTTGTCACTTCCATGGGATGGAACTTACATCATATGGATGTAAAGATAGCTTTCCTCAATGGAGAAATTGAAGAAGAAGTATATATTGAAAAACCCCAAGGATTTGAGGTACATTCCAGAGACACTCATGTTTGCAGATTGAAGAAATCCATTTATGGACTCAATCAAGCACCAAGAGATTGGTATGCCATAATGGATAGCTATTTAACAAGACTTGGTTTCTCCAAGAATCATGCAGATCCAAACCTCTATTACAAAGTCGTGGACAATGCACCTGTAATTCTAATACTATATGTTGACGATCTATTCATAACAGGTGAAGAGTCTCTCATCATCCAATGCAAGAAGGAACTAGATACTGAATTTGATATGAAAGATCTAGGTCTCATGCATTATTACTTGGGACTAGAAGTATGGCAGAAGCATGGTGAAGTATTCCTTGTACAAGGAAAATACGCAATAAATATCCTTCATAAGTTTGGAATGATGGATTGTAAGTCCATGAACACTCTGATGAATAAAAATATAAGAAAAGTAAAGGATCCAGATTCTGATCTAGTAGATCCATCTCTATATTGACAACTAATTGGGTCATTAATGTATTTGGTAAATACTCGACCAGACATTTTCTTTGTTGTGAATACACTAAGCCAATTCCAGGTGGAACCGAGACATGAGCATTGGATAGCTTCAAATCATGTATTAAGATATATTCATGGAACAATAAAATATGGTTTGAGATATACAACATCCAACGATATACAACTTCATGGATTCACAGACTCAGATTGGGCAGAAAGTGCAGAAGATAGAAAGATCACTTCAGGCATGTGTTTCATCTTGGGATCTACTATGATATCTTGGGGCAGCAGGAAACATAATTCTGTCACACTCAGCACAACATAAGTAGAGTATATTGCAGCATGTGAAGCATGAACAGAAGAAATTTGGCTAAGGAAGTTAATCTCCAATCTATTTGATCAGATCCCAGAATCAACCATAATACATTGTGATAATCAGAGTTGTATAATATTATCAGAACATCCCATGTTTCATGAAAGTTTGAAACAGATTGAGATCAAATACTACTTTATTCGAGATAAAGTCGAGGAAGGAGAAGTAAAGCTCAAGTAAATCCCCACAGATGAGAAGACAGCAGGCATCCTAACAAATCCACTATCTAGAATAAAGTTTTCATATTTCCGAGAGAAGATGGGGATCGTGGAAATAAATCCCTTAGCTGAAAGGGAAGAAATGGCTCTCTAGGTTGGGAGGGAGCACTGAAAATATTATTGAAGACATTTATTTTCGAGATTGAAAAATAGCCTAGCTTGGGCAGATTCTTTCATGTTTGGAAAGTGGATTGAGATTTCTGATAGACAATGATTTCTCATTGTGGTTAACATGGGAAATTGGTAAATATTGCTAATGTATCATAGACAACGACTTCCCATTGTGATTAACATGGGGAGTGGTCTAGGGTAGTATCTATTCTTGAGGGTTACTCAAGAAGACTAGCCCACCTCGTCGGACACTATTTCTCATTCTGGTTAACATGAGGAATGGTCTGTTTTGGAGGTTGATACAGGTCAGTCTTTTCCTCTTATGGTTAACAAAGGAAGTGGTTTGGATAGTCATTCCTTAGGGTTTATACATTCTCTCCAGGGTGCACTTTGATTAGTGTAGGAGGAATGGCCCAGGGTGGGGAATGGTCCAAGCTTAGTAATCAGGGACATGCATTCCTTAGGGTTTATACATTCTCTCTAGGGTGCACTTTGATTAGTGTAGGAAGAATGGCCCAGGGTGAGGAATGGTCCAGGTTCAAAAGACATGATAGTTATTCTTCCTTGCTTGAGAAGAACAGTTCAGATATCTCATTGTTCTACTCTGAGGGCAAATATTATTTCATATCTCACAGACGTGAGTGAAATATTGGCCCAGATGATTCAGTTTATTTTTAACAATATTTTTTATGCAGGTTGACAACAGATGATTGTTATGGAGACTGCCTATCTTCGGATAGTAGAATTATGATACTTTGGTGGATATGTTCCATTATTTGTGAATATATGTCATTGATCAAGTACTTGTATGCTACTTGGTGTGGTAGTAAACCACTAGAGTGTAGTTATGTACTACCATGGATAAACACAATTGTGTTCTATCAATTGATATTGTACCAATTGTCATGGAGAATTATTCAGTTCGATAATAATGATGGTGCATGTGATGCTACTAGTTGAATGGTTTGTTGTGTTCAATACCATACCGACCTATATAGGAGGGAGTGTTAATATTAAGGTATCTTTGGGAGGTATGAACCTCTATTGTGACCTTTGACAAGATTAGAATGTCCCGAAAGGAAGCAAAGAAATGAAGGAAACCCTAGACAAGATGTCGGCTGACAATAGATAATTAATATGAATTAATTAGTACCTAGAAGGCGAAGTTGGCCCCAATAAGTCTGCCAGAATCACTATAAATACAGGGTGCAAGTCTCTCATTTGACACACTTGTCATAATTGCAGAGAGCAACTTTTGTGCAATTCAGTCCAGTAGTTTTGTGTGCAAGTCCTGGGGAAGGTGCTATGCCAATTTTTGGGTGGGACTATATGATCAGCTTGGTTACTTCTTGCTTGGTGCATTAGCCTCTCTTGGCTATTGGATTTCTACCAGGATTCTTTTCTCTGTCAAGGTCAAGGTGCTCGGAGGGTGGATTCAGCCTATGGTTGGGTGACAAGGGTATTGTCAATGGTAAAACGAGCATAATATTTCATATTCAAACACTGCCATCACGAGGGGAGTACCTCGCATATTTCCTTGAGGACAAAACAAAGGATAAGGAACTAGCCAAGGAAATGAAGAAGAAATATGGTACCAAAAGGGGGTAGTGTGGAATCATAATCAAGTGTATTAGTGACACTGCGACAAGAATGACTACAAAAATTATGGCATGATAATTACTCAAGAAATGTCGTAAGGAGGAAGTCTCGATTGGGGTTGTTGTAGCTGTAGCACAATGTGCGGAGGGCACCACACTCAGTTGAATCTATTCCTAGACGACTACAAGGACGTGCAGGATCTAGTGACAAAATTTCACTATTCATGGCTACTCATCCTAATAGCCTTTCTCATATGGAAGGATTCAAGTTATTCATTCTTTTCACCTAAACCCAATCCTTGCCATGCAATGCGATACCTATCACTGGGGTCCGCTTCAGACCCCAAGAACATAAATGAGAATGCAACCATATTTGAGGGATATCACAACAACCTACAGGAGATAATCGCCAACACTTAGAGGGTGACACCAAAATCAATTGCACAGTAATAGGGCATAGCCAACTTCAAATCCACTAGACATGCAATGTGGATCCGTGCACGGAAATATCCCGACAATCAATTGTTACAACTGCGCTACTGCATCAAAGAGGTGGACATAGAGATGGCCACTAAGGATTGGGATTATAACTAGAGTATTCTAGTACTCAATTGATAAATGACCACATAAATGGAGGAGGAGGATATAAGATAGGGACAGACACCTGTCAAAGAGATAACAATGCCCAAGAAGCCAAGGACAAGTCAGAACAAGGTGCAACATAAAAAAGGGGGGGCATCCAAGAAAGGAAACCAAGCAGGGAAGAATAACAACACACAGGCACCATAGGTATAGGAGAAACAAACTAAGGAAGCACAGGGAACCACATCAAGTGCTACTCAACAAGAGCAAGGCTAGACTAAGAGGCTAGTCATCTAGACGGGTGGTGCACGCAAGAAGGCGAAGGCACACAAAACACCCCCAAAATACATGATCATCGAGGACGATGTAGACATGGTGGCCCAAATGGTCCAAGATCGTAAAATCAAGGATTTTGACAATGTGGAGCGCCAAAGGGACAATATTGAGGAAGAGTTAGCATACATGAGATAGCTCCTCCATCAACTCAAAGAAGCACAAGTGGTCAGCTACAGCGTAGGAACCATCCCATCAACATCACATATAGAAGGCAAGGTTGGATTAAGTGAGCAAGACAAGATATAGATGACATCACAACCGAGCTCAACATTTCACATCACTCCCAACATGTTGCACATGGATGAAATCATGGGGTAGACACCCCTAAAGGACTTGGCCCAAATACAATTCGTATTGACGCAGATACTAACCATAATAGGTACAGTCACATGCATCCACAGATGCAGTGAAATTTATTATTGCATTATATAAGGGACAATCAGGATGATTTTGAATTGGTGATCGAGAAGGCTAAGCTCGAGACCAAATATGAAAAAGACCACATAGATAGGCTAGAGCAGGAATTGGTCGTAGCCTATGAGAAAATCCCAAAGAGTGCGTAGATGACCGAACTCACAGTGACACAGAAGATTGATCAGATTGTGCAGACAATTGATCAATACAGAAAAAATATCGAGCACCTCTGGGAGTATCTCATACCTACCACTCCACCAGAGGTGGAGGAGCAGAGGAAACAGGAGGAAACAACGCAGATAAAGGAGATAGAGAAACAAGTCCACGCGGCTCCCGACTTGTTCGAAAAAGAAGCACAACTTTGGACAAAACTGGAAGAGGATCAACAGGTCCATTAGTGGGACTAGGGAGAAGAAAGGATACGCGTAGTTATCTAGGACCTCGAGTAGAGGCAAAAGACAATGTCAATCACAGAGCGCATCAAAGGAGCAAAGGATATGAAGAAACTGCAGGCATAACTCATTAATGCATAGACACATAAAAATGAGCACCAGGCTCAAATGGCTCTACTCCAGGAGAGGGAAATAGAGGTCATTACATAGGTGTAAGAAGAAAAGATGAACATGGCACAAACTTAGGCAGAGTGCATAGGGATAGGCAACAACGAGATTGTAGTGCGGGTATTGGATGCACTCAAGGATAAGACCGTGCATGTTCAAACTCAAGCAACGGAGATCACAGAGAAGTTTCAGGCGATTACAAGAGAGATCCATAAGGCAAACCAGGTTTAGGTGCCTTGGGACAAGCCACATGTCAGTGTTGGGGGCCTGTTGGATGTAGGCCAAATCAGGAAGAAGGGATATTTTTGGAAGAGGAGCAGGGAAGATGAAAGAAATAGCTGAAAGGAAAAAAAGCACACGCGCATGCATGGAAGACCTAATGATGCTAGGGTTAGGGTTTTTGTAATACATTGTAATGGCTGGTGACATGAAGGTATAAATAAGAGATACAAAGAGATATACAAGGGAGGAGAAGGGGAGATATATAAAGAGATAGAGAGAGAGAGAGATATACGAACACACATGGAGACAATGGAGGAGACAAGGAGGAAGAGAATTGTAAGGACTATATGAGTCACTAAGATAGTGAGATAGAGAGGGTATGAGCGACTCGATCCCGAGGGTTATATCATAGTATGGGGATCCTAGTGCGATCTGGTCAGGATTGCTAGGATCAAGGAGCCTGTGGGAGGGAAGAATAACTAAGATTGTAATCATGTGCGACAACGCGATTTTCAAACTATAATAAAATATTGAGAGATAGATATTTTTGGACGTAGCCCAAGAGGGGGTGAACCATGGTAAAACTGTTTTATGTGATTGAATGAATGTATATTTGTGTCTGATTAGTTGATGAATGTTGAATGAATGAGTAGTTAAGTATATCTGGTATTTTACATGCATGCATAGAATGAATATTATAACTATATGTTAAATGGATTGAATAAATGTTATGGTGTATAAACACAGATGTTGCTCAATCCTAGGTTGCAAACACCTGATTATTGCAGCCACCAATAGAGCTATCTCGGGTGAGACTGCACAGTGCACTCTGTGTACTACGTTTCCTTATGGCTTACCAGAGGGGTCAATGGTCTTTAAGGGATTTTTTTTGGAAGCCTCTTGGTTATGAAAAGGGGTCAATCTGTAGTGGTCAATAGAATCAGAATCCCTCAAGACTAATAAGAGTAGATAGATAAAATGGAAACAAACCAACAACCAAGAACATCTCTCAAAACATATGCCCAACATCATTGAGATATGCATCCAAAGCATGAACCAAGATATACCTCAAGCATGTGCCATAATATACATAAACCATGTACCAAGGATATTCCTCAAACTTATACAAGATCATTCATGATATGCCTCAACCATGTACCAAGTGTTATCACTGAAATTTCGTCTTCACATGGCGACAAGAACTCAACATCGTCAAACAGTAATGAAGTCATTCATGGCACTGGATTAATTTCACAACATTGCAAAAGGGTCAAAAACTATACAAAGTAACCAAAAATTGAAGGGTGTTTTATAGAAGATGGGTGCGCGTGCATATGCGCGGAACAGGAACGTACAATGCGCTCATGCGCGTACGATGCGTGACTGTTAGCGGAAAAACCCGCGCACCTGCTAAACGACGCATTTATTGAATTGGTCGGTCTCCCAACCACTTATGGACCAGATCCCAACCTAATTTGACCATCAAATCTGAGCTGAATCCGCATGGTAGGATGGTCAAAGAACTAATTAAGCCCTAAAGAGCCCCTTTTCACACCTCAAAGGAGTTACATAATCACCCAATGCTATGCTATAAAAATCCATGAGGAAACATCATTTTCTCAAGGAATTTCATGTAATTTTATGCTGCTTAGATTTTTTTAAGGACTCACTCCTTGACAATAACACATTAGCACCATTTCATTGAGCTATCTACCTCTACATTGAGTGGATTTGCTAGGAGTTCTTTCACCATCATTCTCATTTTCTTATTGTAAGGAGAACAAGTTTGTGAGGGTCTCAAGAGCCTTCCATTGGAGAAAGAAGGGACTCATAGTCCCCTTTCTTCATTGTGCTTTGATTTCATCTATTGATCAACCTAAAAACATTGGTGATATTGGTCTTTTTGTGTTTTTATTTCTTTATCCTTATGGTCATAGTTTTAGTTTGTTTTAATTTAATTCTTTCTTGTAGTTTTGTTGTTCTTTTCCTAACCCTTTCCTCTACAGTTGTCATGCTCAGCAAGATCCAACTGGGCATGTAAGAACCCTTTATTTGCTCACCAAGTGACGAATTGGGTGCAAACAGATTGGCGACCATACTGGGGAGAAGGTATCAATTCCTCCCTCATTTGGGTTTATTTTTCTTTCCTTTTAGTTTCATTAACTTGCAGGTACACAAACCGGCCTCTGCTGACCTGCTAACCAGTCAATTCAAAAGAGAATTGAGAGAAATCCATTCGGATTTTCTTTCTCGGCTGCTTGTCACAGGCGTGCGGGTATTCCACCCCACAGACACGCATCGTGCGCACATGCACGTGAGCAACAATTTTCCTCCGCGCGCATGCGCTTTATGTCGCAATTCTGATCGCGCACCTGCGCTTCATGCGCCTCTGTCTACACTAGAGGTTGCGCATCTGAACTAAAATTTACATTGTAAGGTCTTGGGATGTGGGGAAAGTCATTTTCCTTCTTAAGAATGATGTTATGCATGCTCTAAATACTACACCACTTAGACCCCTCAACTTATAAAGGGGATAGTC
>JZKD02S1832108.1:260833-279759 GCA_000966675.3 Picea glauca | reverse complement strand
ATTCTCTTCCTCTTAAAGAGTTCCTCCGTTCCCCACCTTTATCATTGCAAGTGGAAACTAAGGTGCTATCCCTCCTGGACTTTTACCAACTCAGACTTGCTCCGGAGATTCCAATCCGACCTGCACTCACCTGCACGGCTCGAATAACTCCAAATGGCTCTGAACCAAGGGGAACCAAAGTTTAACTGCGTAGCCTCCTCAATGCACTCTGTGCGGAGGTATCTAACTGCACTTAATGCAGAAGTCTCTTGGCTTAAACGGAGAACAATTGAACTTCTTCTCACAGGCGCCCAACCTCTAATTCTTCCACATAATGACATATACATCATACGAAAGAAGAATATAACCGGAAACAAAGATGCTAAGGCATAACCCCAGCAACACACAGAGGATAACCACATCCATGGGGTGGGATTCAACTTAGTCACTCCTAGCAGACGAGAACGAGAACTCTCCTATTGAACCTTCTCTACGCACTCTTATGCGGAGGAATTCAACTGCGCTCTATGCAGGAGTCTCCTGGTTCAATCAGTGAAATGAATGGAACTCATTCTCTCCTTTCTCCCAGATTTCTAATCTTCCATGAGATTACATATGCAGCATAAATCATGAAAGCATAACAAGAAGCAAGAATACAACAACATAAAGTTAACAGTATACAGAGAATAATCACAGCCATGAAATTTGAATCAATTCCCTCTATTAACTCAATATCTGTACATGGGGATTTTCCACCAGCTCTCTGCCTGTTCTCCTTCCTTATCCTCAATGCTAATGCTGATACTGTCTCTACTACTCAATAATACAAAGGAGGGTGTCTTTATCCCATTTTCCCTCTCAAAAGCTAAATTGTCAAATCTAAACTTAATGATCCTATCTACCTGCGCTAAATCTACTCTCTCTGCATTAAATCTAATAAGTGCCTCTGTTGTACAAGGACGAGAGCTTATCTGCTCGCGGTCTATTTCAGTGTACAAGTACGCCTAAATATGGAGGCTTTTATGTAAACGGCGGCGCTCATCAAAATGGTCAAAACCGTGATGCTGGCGTCACCCTTCGGTCTTTTCCTTTCTCTAAGTACAGCTTCGCATGACGAGGTGCGGATGCTCCTGCATCAGGGTTGTACTACCTTTATGATCTTCCCCTTCGGAGTTTGATTTGATATATCAGCCTACTTCAAGTACCTTTGTAATACTCCTATTTCCCCCATATTGTAAATATAACTATAATTGGCCAAGAAAATATGGCCAATTAAATATGTGTGAAATTTTGATTTGATGAACCCTTGTATAAAAGGGTCAATGTATGAATTTATTTTATTAATATAATTTGAATATGTGTTTTACAACTGCTAAAAGGGGGAAAGTTTGCTAAGATAGACCATGGATGATATGAGAGAGATGGTGAGGGGAAACCAAGAATGATTGAGATGACCCTCACCAGACCAGTACCTACTGGGTGTAATTTCTCAATAGTCCTCTGACCCATAAATGAATTACCAGTCAGGATGGTAGTTGGAAGGCCATCCTCAAGAGTTAATGAGGAGATGGGGTAGGGTACCCATCTGTAAGACTTCCACACATGAACATGAATTTGGATTCATACCCATGCAACCTTGCTGAGGAAGATAATAAATGAGGTAATTCAGGGACATAAACAAATGGATGAGATAGAAAAGTAGAGAAAACACTCTCCCAAGACGAGAAAAAAATCATACTTCGATTCTGGATTTGAGAGGAAAAATTCAAGCAGTAAGCTCGATATGGATGTAAGAATCCATGGGAAGGGTTTGGCTACACGATGGTAAATCAGGCTAACGAGTGACTCAGGAAGTACTCATACAAACCTCCTTTCTTGGAGTAGAGAAAACTAGACACCCAGTTCCTGTGGGAGGAGAAGAGTAACCTTCGTCCCTGACTATTGTGGAGCAAAGAGAAAGAATATATCTTAGAGCATCATGGTCTAGCTCAGGGGTGGCGAGTGGTAAATCCATTAGGAGTGACTATGCCTATGCTTGGGAGGAAACATGAACCCCTTTCAGAAGTTGCTTCACATTTTCAAGTTTTGATAAGTATTTTCATCCTTTGTGTTTTATATTGGATGTGATGATGAAATGTTTATGTTTATGATTCAATCTTGTAGTATTTGAACAGTTATTATATAGGCTCTTTTTCTTCTATAAGTTGTTATACTTCATGGATTTCAATTTATCTCAGTTTTTCTACTAGATAGTTATGAGATGTGAATTTGCATGAGAGATGGGGTAGGATTGACTAGAAATGTCTAAGTCCTACCAAACCTTTGAAGTTTACCTTAGTGGGAATGTGAAGTTCAATTCGGTGGGAGAAGGTATTTTTTCCCTTAGACTATTCACCCATATGACAAAGAGCTTGTGCCCATGCCCTTAAAACCTTTGCTGCAAAAAGGATTTGTCCTTATACCATAATATTTTCCAAGAGACCCATGTGATCAGGGCCTAGGAACCCTACGCTAGTCTGAAAGAAGCTATCTCTTTCGGCTTTGGGACTTCAGGACTTGTGACTCCACAATCCTCGAAAGTAGTTGAAGGCCAAAGTCATGAATCGACAAGGGTCATTGATCTAGGGATCTGTTAGCACTAGAAGTCACTCCTGGATTGCTTGCAGGAGCAGAGCCCAACGCCCATCAGTTTTTATGTCACAGTTTAATAAATGGGTGATCAAATGGGAAGAGACCCGAACAGGTATTGCTTCAAATTAGGAACTGTGTCTGATAGGCGAGGAATAAAGGAGGTCTTGACCCAACTTCAGTCAGTGAGTTGATTTAAAAATGGGCAGGTGGAAGAATTGGGAGAAGAGTGAACAAACAATCTTAGGCAACGGGCCTTTCGGTAGTATGTAGAGGAAAAAATCTGAATACAAGATCTGCTCGGTTCAGGGCTTCAAGAAACTGAAGATAAGACTTGACTAGATCCTCCAATTCCAAGTCGTTCAGTGTTGAGAAATTTACAGGGACTGTCTAAAGAAACATAACCATTACAGTGATCCAACATACATCATCCTATAATAGTCAAATCTCGACTGGATCCTCCAATTCCGAGCTGCTTTAACACAGTATAAACAAATGTACGAAAGAAACTGACATTCATCGGGCAAGATATCTCCAGAGTCCAGAAATACCAGAAAACAGTTCTTAATTAAAGTTTTACAACTGGGAGCTCTGCTCAACCATCAATCCCTTGCCAAAAATGAAGACTGAGTCTATATACTCAGAAAACTTGCTTAGCAGCGGCGTGTCTAGTCATTCAAGGCTTGTCATCTGCAACTTCTTCTGTCGGGTTGGACTGGCATTCTTTTGTCAGATGCAAGATCAGATAGGTATGGTATTCATAAGAAAATCCATGGCAGGGGAATTTCGGCTGACAGTCCTCCCTCCACGACCAAATTTTCCATGCTTTTCATTTATGGGTTGAAATGAGGTTTCAGCTACCTCTCCCTATTTCCATTAACTATCTTCATTGGGATCAGGATGGAACCTAACACCCCTGAATGATCCAAGAGACGCTCACGACCCCTCCAACTCGGGCGCTTTGATCTTTCGCGTACCTCCTTTTCATTTCCCCACGCGACCTCGAGTTGTGACCTCGTGCTTATCCCACATGAAATTTTGGGATCTCGCACTGTGCATCCTTGGATCGGACGGCTGAAATGACGTCGACGCCTTCAACATGAAGCTCCCGAAGGGCCCCACTCACGGCTCAACTACGTGTCATGTGTCCTTCATATGGACGATCCCGATGGTATTAGATTTTAGGAGAGGGCTACCTCGATTACCAGACTCGCTTGATGTGACCTGGCGCTAGGACCGTGGGCTCGGCTTTGAAGGGCGCTTATCAACACTTCGAGGTTCGGGGCTCTGAAATGCATGGAACGAAAAGCTTCCTGTTCCCTGAAACTTCGATCCCCGATACACCAACATATTTCCATCTGTCCCAATGAGATCGGACGGTCCAGATTTGTTTTGAACCTCAGGCGCTTTCTCTTGCTAAACCCCACCGATAAAATCAGACTGCTCGCTCGCTGTTTATTGTTGCAGCCTCTGAATAAGGCTCATCTGACCGGCTTTAAAACCCCACCTCTATGAATTTTACACCAGAGGCCTAAAATTGGATAGGAAAATGCCCCTATACAAGAATTATCACTAACATTAGGCTCCATGGGGGATAGATTCATCCCTGTGATGTTCTAAGAACTCCTTCTACAGCTTCAATGCCTTGATGTTGGGCTATGGAGTCGAGCTCAAACTTCCTGCTAAGAAATATATGCCAAAAAGTAAAAAACCAAACAAACTAAACATAGACGCTCCAAGGAGATTATTTATGTACAGTCCTAAGCTAATAAAATCCTTTACATGGGGCTAGGTGAAAGCAAATTTCCACCATAGCCACCCATATTGCTTGGTGATTCGTCCCTTCTCTTTACCGCAGATGCTCCATAAAATGCTAGGGAGGTATGATATCCAGATGAATATGAGGTTAACAATGATGTCCATATCCCCAAAAGTTGAGAAGGGGAATAGATTTATAGGCTCCAAATCCTTTGGGAAGAACAACTCCATATAAGACCCCACAGGGTCACAATATATAATGTCAGGGGAGTTTAGTTGGTCAAAAAACATCTCTTGTCCTCCGTGGTTGTTCACCTGTGGAATGATGTCTTCAGAGTGCACAAGTGGGTGGAGGACAGATGCAGGCTAGCCAATGCCAGATGACACCTACCCACAAACAGGCTCTGGATAGACAATGAAATGTGCACTCAGCTGCTCTTCTGGCTCTTCCTGCACTCCCCCATCTTGTAAAAAGGGAACAGTCTCTCGATCCTTCTCTTCAATCCCAAATGTAAATACATCATGGGAAATCCGATGAAGGAAGAAAGAACAATCCTCTTCCACAATGGCTTCTTCGCTTAAATCTGAGACGACAGGCTCATCGGGGGCATATGACAACGCATCCAAGAAATCTTCAATAATATCTTCAAAAGAGTTGCTCGGAGCGTCTACCTTGAAGACTAGAAAATCCTCTTCGTTGCCTTCAGAGTGCACAAGTGGGTGGAGGACAGATGCGGGCTGGCCAATGCTAGATGACACATTCCCACAAACAGGCTTTGAACAGGAGATGAGTTGTCTTCCTTTCGCTTTATGCTGCTCTATGCTTCCTGCAAGCCTAGTAGAGTTGATTTCCACCCATGGCCTTTCCTTAATTAATAAAGGAACATGCTCTATAATGTGGTCTTGGAAATATTTCATAAGACAATACTCACCTGTGAGTATTGGTGGACTAATGTTATTAGAACATTTCAAAAAATATGAAATGTAGGACTCCATGCATATGGCCACAGGATCATGGGGATTATGACAGAATCYTGGYCGCWTTAGAAGACCAGGATGCTCCTCTGCAAAAATTTCTCTGCTCACAAAAGAATGTCCCTCTCCCTCCTTGAAAAACCACTCTGGATCTTCTGCAGCTGCAGCTTCTACCCCAGAAAGATGATATTCAAATAAAGGAGTAGCAGGATCTATATCATAATGACCACTTCTGGGTTCTTGTTCCAGATCTGATCCATAATTGCTATATCATTGTTCAGATTCTGAAACAGACTGATAGTCCTCTTCCCCCTGTATATGCAAATCTGCCTGCTTATGAGTCCACCTGTTGGCCCTGATGTTTTCTTCAACCTCTATAGCATCCTCAAACAGATGTATCAATGATGAGGATTTCCTCTCTCTTAGGAGGAATACTAGCTCTAGATGCTGAGCCATGATATAGTACACCATAGCAGCAATCTCTGTGGGTCTGATCTCTACAGGCATGCTATGATAAGCACTAAAAAATCTTCTGTTGAAAATAACCAAGCCTTCATCTTCCCTTCTCCTCAAGGCATTAAACTCAGACCAATATTGATCAAGGGACTTGTTCTCACCCCAACCCTTTAAAAAAGCATGGTATAGTTCGGTCCAAGAACCAATAGAACCGGCCTCCAAACACCTAAACCACACTGCAACATCTCCAGACAGAGAGCGTGAGAACATCCTCATGACAACATCTTCGTGAAGCATCTCAAATTGATCAATAAGGGTCTCAAAGGCCTCCATATGCTTCTCAGTTGTAACATGACCTTCCCCAAAAAATCGAGGAAGATACTCGAAGAAATCATGAGGATAAGGGTTAAGGTGATACGGCAGCATCAGAGGTTTAAACAACTTATTTTTTATTTTGATTTGAAAAGTAGTGGGCTAATCATGGGATCCAACAAGAGGCTGGGGAGGCTCAGTAGGAAAAATAGGGGGTAACGCGGTTTGGGAAGACTGTGAATTATCCTCAACCTCCTCAGGACTACAAGGGAACTTAACTCCAAGAGGAGGTGTGATAGAGATCTCATCTTCATGGATAGGCAGAGGTAAAGGCACAAGATCAGTATCTACAACACAAGAAGAGGGTATGCTTTCTTCTTCCAAGGCTGAGTGGATAAGGGGAGGCTCAAGGACATCAGAATGAACAAAGCAGAGGAAAAAATTCTCTATAAATGAAGGGAAAGAGAAGAATGAGCTGACAAAGAAATACAGAGCTTCATGTAGTAAGCTCATAAACGGATACCTGGTCTTTCCCTTCGACATGGACTTCCCTCTGTCAACCGAATCCCTTCCAGTGGAATCTTTAAATGTGGAGTTGCCAGGTGAATGCTATGCAGAATGAGTGCGTCCAATCTTCGTTCACCATCAAAGACCAAAACTGAGCTTTGTGCCTCCTGAGTGATACCAGGTGTAGCTAGAGGCACTGCAACAGAGGAATTACCAGGTGTAATGACCTCAGAGGAGTCGCTAGGTGCAAGTGCAATCTTCAAGGGTTCTGATATCTGATGCACCTTCATAATCAGAAGCTCGTTGTCATTTTACCCAGGGAAAATATTCAACTTCGTCCTCGACAACGGTGCTAGAAATGTTAGCGCTAGAAGTCACTCCTGGATTGCTTGCAGGAGCAGAGCCCAACGCCCATCAATTTTTATGTCACGGTTTAATAAATGCGTGATCAAATGGGAAGAGACCTGAATAGGTATTGCTTCAAATTAGGAACTTTTTCTGATAGGTGAGGAATAAAGGAGGTCTTGACCCAACTTCAGTCAGTGAGTTGATTTAAAAATGGGCAAGTGGAAGACTTGGGAGAAGAGTGAACAAACTATCTTAGGCAATGGGCCTTTCGGTAGTATGTAGAGGAAATTCTCTGAATACAAGATCTTCTCGGTTCAGGGCTTCAAGAAACTGAAGATAAGACTTGACTGGATCCTTCAATTCCAAGTCGTTCAGTGCTGAGAAATTTACAGGGACTGTCTAAAGCAACATAACCATTACAGTGATCCAACATACATCATCCTATAATAGTCAAAGCTCGACTGGATCCTCCAATTCCGAGCTGCTTTAACACAGTATAAACAAAGGTACGAAAGAAATTGACATTCATCGGGCAAGAAATCTCCAGAGTCCAGAAATACCAAAAAACAGTTCTTCATTAAATTTTTACAACTGGGAGCTCTTCTCAACCATCAATCCCTTGCCAAAAATGAAGACTGAGTCTATATACTCAGAAAACTCGCCTAGCAGCGGCGTGTCTAGTCATTTAAGGCTTGTCATCTGCAACTTCTTCTGTCAGGATGGACTGGCATTCTTTTGTCAGACCCAAGATCAGATAGGTATGGTCTTCATAAGAAAATCCATGGCAGGGGACTTTCGGCTGATAGTCCTCCCTCCACGGCCAAATTTTCCATGCTTTTCATTTATGGGTTGAAACGAGGTTTCAGCTACCTCTCCCTATTTCCATTAACTATCTGCATTGGGATCGGGATGGAACCTAACACCCCTAAATGATCCAAGAGATGCTCACGAACCCTCCAAGTCAATTCAAGGCCACGCAAATCCTTCTCTGCGACCAACTCGGGCGCTTTGATCTTTCGGGCAGCTCCTTTTCATCGCCCCACGCGACCTCGAGCTGTGACCTCGTGCTTATCCCACATGAAATTTTGGGATCTCGCGCTATGCATATCTGGATCGGACGGCTAAAATGATGTCGACGCCTTCAACATGAAGCTCCCAAAGGGCCCCACTTGCGGCTCAATTACATGTCGTGTGTCCTTCAGATGGATGGTCCTGATGGTATTATATTTTAGGAGAGGGCTGCCTCGATTACCAGACTCGCTTGATGTGACCTGGCGCTAGGAACATGGGCCCGGCTTTAAAGGGCGCTTATCGACACTTCGGGGTTCGGGGCTCTGAAATGCATGGAACGGAAAGCTTCTTGTTCCTCGAAACGCTGATCCCCGATACACCGACAGCTTGACATCTGTCCCAATGAGATTGGACGGTCTAGATTTGTTTTGAACCTTAGGCACTTTCTCTTGCTAAACCCCACCGATAAAATCAGACTACTCGCTCGCTATTTATTGTTGTGGCCTCTGAATAAGGCTCATCTGACTGGCTTTAAAACCCCACCTCTATGCGTTTTACACCAGAGGCCTAAAATCGGATAGGAAAATGCCCCTATACAAGAATTATCACTAACAGGATCTAGTATGGATCTCTCTCAACCTTTATATTGGACATAGGAAATGAGGCATTAAGCGCTTCAGCGAAGTGCTACTTCCAGAGATTAGGAGTGGTCTAGTGCTGAAACTTTTGAATCCCAAAGTTGCGGAGTAAATATGAACCATTGAAAAGGGAGGGACACATGTCCATAGATCAACGATTATTCAATATTCCGGGTATTTAGCGATATAGGGACGTGTGAGTTTCCCCAGAGCTCTACAAGCTGAATTAAATCCTAGTTGTATATTCTAGGTACATGTGGCGATGGATCCAGCCTGTTCTAGAGGGAAATTTGGGTGATACACGTCGAACTCTCAAATACTGGACTATTGAAGTAGTGATGACCGTTGGATGAATGGTTACATGGAAAGTGATCCTATGGTCTAGATACTTTGTGCCCCGAAGGAATTTGGCCAAGGGTTTTCATGGTGTGAAAACTGTCGAAGTCACGAATTTAAAAATAAATCTCAGTCATTTATAGGAAGAGGATGTGTGTCACCAAATCCAAGAGTCCATATACTTATCTCTTCGGGGAATTTACGTCGAGAGGATTCGATAAGCGCTAAAGATCGAAGCCGCAAAGTAATGAGGATTGTGGATATATGGATCCACATGGGTGAATACCAATCATATGATGGGGGATGATGAGACTCACCGATGTCATCCCCAGTGACGTGGACCCGCAACCAAGGTGCCATGTACCTATATTTGGTCGATTCACATACTCTTTATGAATATTAAATAATGACATGTGTCACCCCCATGAAGAGGACATGTGTCACACCCATGATGAGGACACGTATCACCCCTCTACTCTCGCTACGTGTCATCTATTGGTTCATACTCGCTTGACCAATGTGGTTGGTGACATAATCGGGACCCCAATAGTTTGGATAACTTTGGAGTTCGGAAGCTTTAGGGTGTGGTACCATATATGAACGTTTGATGTAAATCATCAAAGGGCCCAAGCCACGTGGTGAGAATTCATAAGGTTTGAGTGTAGTTTCATACATGAAGGTCCAACGATGATCATCAGTCGTCGACTGTTGACAGAAAAATGATGACCATCAACAGCAGAAACACTGAAACATATGACATTCAACACTAAACGTCGATCACCGATCATTGAAGGGCTATGTCCACGTAGTGATATTTTAGGACTTCGAGATTAGAAAAAAGGAGAGTTTTGTGTCATATGTTGAGCCCCTTTTTAACCATAGGATATCGGCAGAGGATGTGAACCATTGATTTCCTCTGTTGTTCGACGATATGGGAAATTCAACAACATCATTGGAACTCCTGAAGCCCGAGAATTCTGAAGTGTTGAAACCTTTGCTAAACAAACTCTTAGCTCCCGGTTTTCATCCCGAGGTCATGAGGAGGACCCCGCTAGTTGGTTTAGGCACGTAATGGTAGATGTGAACTTCGAAGAAGAAGAATAAGATGGTTTTTCTCAATAAGAAAATGTGAAACGCTGATTCCCCATCCCTAGAAAATGTATTTATGGGTTGGGCATGTTACAAATTGATATCAGAGCATGGAAACAAAACTTGACCTGCTTAGTCTCATGCACGAGTCACATAATATATATATATATATATATATATATATATATATATATATATATATATATACAGTATTAGAGAACTTATGGGGTAACATCCTACCTTACCCCATTCTACTATTGATATATGTTTTGGAAGTCTACACTGTAGGTTTCTAATGTTTCCAAATAAAGAACTGACTTCACCTTGCAATGATATGTGTTGTTCACGAATTGGTAGATTATTAACTAACAGAAATTTTTTTATCATCACTCAAGAAGTCAATGAAAAATAGGAGAACTACAATGTAAATAATGGTGACACATCAAGAGTTGGGGAAGAGATCCCACAATAGAAAGGAATAATCTGATGAAAGGAGGGTGGTGGAAACCCCTCCAAATTTGGTCAAAAACATAAGAAGCATCATGGCATAATTACAAAGTTATAAGTATGGAAATGAAAGGTTGATCAAGGAGAAAGAAAAGAAGACATAAATTAATGTATTCCTACTACAAAGTCTATCATATATGCAAAGGAAACTGAAACATGGTCCAGCTTCCAGTCATGTGGATAAGAATAATACTAAGAAAACTCCAATTCCACCTAAGATACATAAGAATGGTCTTGAAAGTGGCCACACTAGAAGGAGAACCTCAAAGAAGACCCAACATGGAGCCAAGAGACATCCAATGGAATATTCCTTTGGTGAGGACACTAACAACTCCAAGGAATCTTCTAGTGGAAAAACTAGTTCCCATTCTTAGATGAGAGGAAAGAAGAGGAAACATTCCAAGAGTTTTGACCCTAAATAATTCAATAAATCCAAACCACCCACCTTCGATGGAGATATTAAGAAGGGAGAAGAAGAAGAAGTTTGGCTACTCAGTTTGAAGAAGTACTTCAGAGTCCATGACTACTCTGAAAAATTAAAGGCTTAGATAGCCATTTTCAACCTGAATAGGAAATCTTCCATTTGGTGGGAGGACCTTAGGAATGTGAAAGGAGTCCATCAAAAGGACTTTTCATGGAAACAATTTGAGAAATAATTCAAGAAGAAGTACCTGTCATAAAAGTACGTTGATGGAAAGACCAAGGAGTTCTATAAACTCAAGATGGGAGAACTCACCATAGATGAGTGTATCAAAAAAATTCTCAAGTTGATGAGGTATGTTCCCTACATAAAGGATGAAAAGGTAAATATGCAAAAATTTATTAGTGGATTACCTCAGTCCTACCCAGAAAAAATTGAGTTTGATGAGCCAAAGACCTTAGAATATACTATTCTAAAAGAAAGGTATTTCTATGAGCAATTCAATACTAAAATAGAACCCCATGAAGACTGGAAGAAGAAAAAAAATCCAGGGTTCAATAAGAAGGGGTTTAAACCCTCAAAATTTAAGAACCCTGGTAAGAGCTCTAGGATGAGCCTTCCTGCCAAAAGTGTGTATCAACAAAATTTTCCATCCCAAAGTGGACAAAAACCATTCAGAGAAGCTCCAAGTAAGACTGATAACATGAAGAGAGAACACTTGAAATGTTGGGGTTGTGGAGAGGAACATTTATTGAGGGACTGTCTGCATAGGAAACATAACTATGGGAGGGTCTACAACATCCAATAGGCTACCATAGTCAATGATGTGGCTAGAATCCTACCACAAATTTATGCAACCTTGGATAATATACAAGTTGACCACCAAACTGTAGTGGTGGATATGGAAGGTACAATTGCCAACCATATTGTTTCCATTTTAATTGACCCTAGTTCTAATTTGATTTACGTTTCCCCTCAAACTGTTGAGAAATGTAAATTGCAACAAGTTAAACATGTTAAATCATGGCTGGTACAACTAGCCACTGGAACCAAACGAAAAGTAACATAGGTCATACCAGCATGCCAATTTTTCATGAGTGGGTTTCCCACCCAATAAAACATAAACATACTTCCTATAGGATCTTATGGCCTACTTATTGGCATGGAATGGTTGGCAGCCCACAAAACCAAGCTAGATTGTTACAGTAAAAATTTGGAGTGTTAAAATGAATAAGGAATAAGGGTAACCCTAAAAGGGATTCAAAAGCATGTCTCAGTGAGACAAATATTAGCCCTTCAAGTGAATAAGTATTGCAGAAAGGGATGTCCCTTGTATGCAATACAAGTACTAAACTCTGTTGAGAATGACAAACCTAGCCTAGAGAACTATCCCATATTAAGAGAATATAAAGATGTATTCCCAGAAGAGGTACCAGGTCTACCTCCAAGAATGGATATTGAATTTTCCATAGAAATTGTACCAAGAGAAGTGCCAATTTCTAGAACACCCTATAGAATGAGTACACCAAAGCTAGTTGACCTCAAACTATAGTTGAAGGAGATTTGGGACAAAGGCTACATTTGGCCTAATGTGTCTCCATGGGGAGCACCAATATTTTTTGTGAAAAACAAAGATGTCACACTCAAAATGTGCATAGATTATAGACAACTCAATAAGATGACCATCAAGAATAAGTATCCCTTGCCAAGGATCAATGAATTTTTTGACCAATTAAAGGGTGATACCATATTCTCCCAAATTGACTTGAGTTATGGACACCATCAGGTCCGAATTAAATATGAATACATCCACAAGACAACATTTAGGACAACATATGGTCACTATGAATTTGTGGTGATGCCATTTGGGCTTACCAATGCACCAACCACTTTTATGTTCTTAATGAATAACGTATTCATAAAGTTTTTAGATAGGTTTGTGTTGGTTTTCATTGATGATATCGTGATCTATTCCAAGAATAGGGAAGAGCATGAAGAACATATCAAGCTAGTAATCCAAGTACTAAGAGAACATCATCTCTATGCTAAGCTTAGTAAGTGTGATTCTTTCCAAACACAAGTCCATTACTTAGTCCATGTTATTTTTGAGAAAGGTGTGGCAGTTGATACTAACAAGATTAAATCCATCATGGATTATTTGACATCCCCAGCTATCCAATCCCTGTCGGGTAATGCTACCTAATCAAATGTATATTTTCTTTACTGCTATGATACCAATTTGTGACGTCCCCGACCATCCAGGCCCTGCTAGGTAATGCTACCTAATCAACTGTATATTTTCCTTACTACTCTTATACCAATTTTTAAGATCCTCGACCACCAATAGTTTGGGAAACATCACTCCCCAACCACGCAGGCCAAGCCATGCTACTCCAGAAAACTATTATACTCTAATATACATATATATAATGCAATTTTAACCAAATATAAACATTATTTTCATACACATATTCTTGCGGAAAAGACAATAACACATACAAATTTAACACATGACTTACATTCTTCTATCACACAGCATAATGCAGAAATAATAGTAAAATCATACATGCAGTAATCATAGAAAAAACCCATAAATACAACAACATATGTAAATACACAACATGTAACCAAACTTGGAAATGGTACTTATCTGTTAATTGGAGTACACCAACTATGTGCATACCTTCCATGAGACTCCTAGCCTTATACCAAGCTTCTCATCACTCTCAACAGTGGGTAACCCCTGAGCTAGGACTAAACTTCACTAAGTAAGGGATTCATAGGCTAGGCAGGGATAACAGGAAGTTTCACAGTACAACAAGATGGATTTCCTCCAAGGAGCCACTTACACCCACAACTCACTGACTCTCATTCCCCACATACATGTCCCACCCCAGGAGTGTACACCTTAAATATCACACAGTCCATCAGCTGCTACACCTCCCTTTTCAAGGCTTCAACAACAGACTAGATCAGGAATTCTCAGAGCTCTGTAGTTGCTACTAGACTTCCTCCAGGAGAACTCACTTCCTTAGCACACTCTTTCACCTAGAGAGAGCTGCTCACAGGCTTGAAAACCTTCTTCTTCAATCCATGGGCCTGAAAACCTTCTTCTTCACTCTCTCTCCTCAGCACACGGGCATGGTGATGGAAGCAACAAAAACTGGACGTGGGGAAATGATACTAACAGGACAATATGCAAGAAACCCTAGGGTACAAGTTCATTAAGATTTCAGTTTAGGATTATTGCAGAGGTTAAGGTGGTTGAGGTATTCAACAATGGAGTACTGGCACACTACATGACTGCTCATTGCATGGGTGCATGGGTGAAAAATGGCTAACGGATGGCCAGCCTGGTCAGAATGGAAAGAAACCTCAGAATGGTGAGAATGGTCTGAATGCAAAATCCTAAGAGAGACCGAATGGTGAGTGTGAACCCCCACAACAATGATAATTCCCACATAAATCTTCATGTGTTTTGGATGACACTTGGCTCTCTAAGAGCACATTATTCCCCACTTGGAACTCGTTCCTCTCCCTAAAGGAACTTAGGATAAATTAATATCCTCTTTTAAAGATTTCAGAATAATAATATATTATTCTATTAGGATCTTAAGCTTACCCCTTATTTCCTAGACTCATAGCCTCCTCCCTTGCCCAAGCGAGCAGATCTTAGTCCCCCATAACTCTTTCTTCGTGGTTGGTATACACACAACGATGTTGTTATATTAAAATATGAATATTTAAATGTACAAAACATGCTCCTGGCCTTTAACATCTAGGATCTTCGGCCTAATAAATACAAAATACTACCAACTTATAAATACTTGTCTCAACAGCCTACAAAACATGTTACATTCATAATTACAACTGGGGCTCGGACTTGGGATATTACAATTCCCTCCCCTTATTTTTTCACTTTCCTCAGTGCAACTCATTTACACAACATCAACAAGATTTTTAAAATCTCCAAAAATATGTGGGTATTCTACCCTCATAGCGTCTTCATCCTCACATGTTGCATCCTTAGGAATGTACCAGGTTCACTGGATCTTTACAAGCCCTATGGATTTATTTTGGAGCTTCTTTCTTGTACAGTCCAGTATGCGCACCAGATGCACCTGAAAAGTGCTTTCTTGCTCCACCTGAATCACATTCCAATCAATAACATCATTAGCATCAGGTATATATTTCTTAAGGAATGACACATGAAATACATTATGTATAGACATAGATGTAGGAAATGCAAGTATATAAGCTACTAGACCAATCCTCTCTACGATTTCAAACAACCCACAATATGTGGCTACCAACTTGGAATAGTTTCTGAGCTTCAAGGAACTTTTGTTGGCTTTAACCTTCAAGAAAACATGATCACCCACTTTAAATTCCTTGTGAGTTATGTTCTTGTCAGCGTAGATTTTCTACTTATCTTGGGAAGCCTTCAAATTATGTTTAATCTTTAGCATTTACTCTTCCATTTCCTCTTCAAATCTTACCCAACCACTTCTCTATCAGTTGGGTTGTCCCAACTTATTGGGGTGTTGCACTTTCTGCCATAAAGTGTTTCAAATGGGCTCATCTTCAATGATGCTTGATACCCATTGTTGTAGGAAAATTCTACCAAGTGTAGATAATCTTCCCATTTATATGGTTTTTTCATCACATACATCCTTATCATATCCTCTATCACTTGGTTCACCCTTTCTATTTTCCCATCAGACTCATAATGATAAGTTGTGTTGAAGTTCAGACTTGTTCTGAACCCTTTGAATAACCCCTTCCAAAATATTGATGTAAAATTTGGGTCTATGTCAAACACAATCATCTTGGGTATGCCATGCAAGCATGCTACTTCCCTCATAAAAATATCAGCAACATTGATTGCCTTGTGAGTAACCTTCATAGGATTGAAATGGGCAGCTTTAGTAAGCTTGTCCAGTACCACCATGATTGGATCATGTTGTTTGCTTGTTCTGGGAAATCCTGTGATGAAATCCATTGTCACCACTTCCCACTTCCACTGAGGAATGGGTAATGGCTGCAGTAACCCAGTTGGGTGTCTATGCTCAGCCTTGACCCTTTGACCCTCCAAGCATTTAGCTATGTATTCAACAATCTCCCTCTTCATGTCTGGCAAATAATATTGGCTCTTGACTGCTGAAACAGTTTTCTGATATCCTGGGTGTCCTGCATAAGGTACATTGTGCATTTATTTTAAAATTGCACTCCTCGATTCAATATAATTGTGCACATAACCTCTGTTTATGTACAAGAGAATTCCATAAATTCCCAATTCATAATATTCAACTTTCTGCTGCATTTTTCCTTGTTGAAATTTTGTTACCAATTCCATGTAATGCAAATAAACTTTTGAAGTCTCATAAATTTTGTTGTTAATATCCATCTAATACATGCTAATGGTTGTAACATGCAGTTCATGCACTCTCCTGCTGAGTGCATCAACCATATTGTTCTCCTTTCCTTTGATGTGAATGATATCAAATTCATACTCACAGAGGAATTCCAACCATATACTCTGCCTAGAATTCAAAGTGGGTTGATAAAACAAATACTTCAAACCATTATGGTCGGTCCTAAACTCAAACCTCTTTCCCATGAGGTAATGCCTCCAATTGTTCAAATCTTGCACTATTTCTGCCAACTCCAAATCATGAGTGGCATAGAGCTTTTCATGCTCTTTCAATTTTATGGACTCGAAACATATCACAAATTCGTTCTGACTAAGGACTCCTCCAAATCCTTCTTTGCATGCATATGTGAAAACCACGAAATATTCATTTGGATCATCAATCCGCAAAATTGGAGCACTGGTTAACAATTGCTTCAATTGTTGGAAGCTCATTTCACATTTTGTTGTCCATTGAAACTTTGTACCCTTCCTTTGCAATGAAGTGATGGGATGAGCTATTCTCGAAAACCCTGCAATGAACCTTCTGTAGTATCCAGCTAGACCCATGAAGGATATGACTTCTATCGCATTCTTAGGTTTTTTCCACCCTCTAATAGCCTCAATATTTTCAGGGTCCACTGCTATCCCTTGTTCAGATAGGATATGCCCCAAATAGTGAATTTTGTTTTGATAAAATGAGCACTTGCTCAATTTGGTATACAAATGATGCTCTTTTAGCACTTGCAACACCATCCTCAAATGGTGCTCATTCTCTTCCGACTTGGAATATACAAGGATGCCATCCAAAAATAGAATGACAAACTTGTCTAGATATTCTCGGAAAACACTATTCATTAGGCAACATGAAAATAGCTGGCGCATTTGATAACCTAAATGGCACCACTGTGAACTCATAATGACCATACCTTATCCTAAAGGAGATCTTGCTGATGTCTTCCTCTTTAATACTTACCTGATGGTATCCTGACCTGAGATCTATCTTTGAAAATATCCTTGCATCCTTTAACTAATCAAAGAGATCATCAACTATTGGTAGAGGATACTTGTTCTTTATAGTCACTTTGTTCAACTATCTGAAATTGATACACAATCTCGGTGTCCCATATTTAATCTTCACAAAAAATATTAGGGCACCCCAAGGTGACACACTTGGGCATATATAGCCCTTCTTCAAAAGCTCTTCAATCTTCATTTGCAACTCCTTTAGCTCTAGTGTACTCATTATGTAAGGAGTCTTTGATACTGGAGCTGCTATAGGCATTAAATTTATAGAGAAATCAATATATATCTTTGGGGGTAGTCTTGGTACCTCCTTGAGCACATATTCAAAATCTTCTAGGACTGCATGATCCTCTAGATTTGGCACCTTATCCTTATATGCTTCCTCCATATGGGATACATATATTTTATATACCTTCCTGTAACATTTCTTTAGATGCATTGTTGAGATTTCCCGGACAGTAACTTCCCTAGGAATTCCTTGGACTGCTCTCTAATTTCCTTCCTTATCAAAGCAAGTGAATGCCTTGTTTTGACAGTCTAATATGGCATGGTATTGATCCAACCAATCCATACCAATTAGGAAATCATATGATCCCAAAGGCAAGATTTTCAAATCTACCTTGGTACTCATTCCATTCATGCCCACTAGACATGATTTAACCAACTCAACAACCTTTCTCTTGGTTCCTATAGCTAGTTGTACCAGCCAATATTTCCCATGCTTTCTTCTTGGTAATTAAAATATTTCCACTACCTTAGGATCTATATAGCTATGACTATCCCTTAAGTCTATTAAAATAGTAAAGGCATGGTTATTGATCATACCTTCAACTTCAATCATGTGTGATTGAAACTCATCTTTCTTGTTGTCCAGAGCTACATAGATCCTTGGTAAACTTCTTCTCATGTCCTCCACAGTAGCTTCTTGTTGTACATTGTGGGCATCTCTTACCTTTTCACTTTTTTGAGGACATTATTTATATTTGTGGTCTCCTTTATAGCCCCAATATTACATAGGTGTCTACCTTGGCCTTTTCCCACATACTTTAGCCGTCCTGGGCTCTCTCAAAATGGGTTGTCCTTGAGGACTAATTCTGAAAATATGGTGGCTTGTTTCCCTTCTTCCTTTGTTCCCTCTTAAACTTCCCCATCTTCCCAATATTTTTGGAAAGTTTGATTTCCTTTTTGTTGATCATATAATCATTTTTATCTCCTTATAGTTTCTTCTAGAGTCTTGGGATCATCATACTGGATTTTTTCACTGATGAAAGATGGCATCCCACTCAGATATCTCTTGATATTGAATATATCCTCCTTAATGAAAGGGACATACTTCAATAGCTCTAGAAATATTCATTCATATTCATATATAGTCATGCTGCCCAATTTAAGTTCAAATAACTCTTTCATCTTTTATATTTTAGCCTGCCTTCATCAGCCCAAATATTAAATAAATGTTCCCTAAAGATCAGACCATGCAGTGTCTTTGATTTATTAAAATATCCCATATCAAATAATATATGGG
>JZKD02S1832108.1:247473-260783 GCA_000966675.3 Picea glauca | reverse complement strand
CAGATATCTCTTGATATTGACTATATCCTCCTTAATGAAAGGGACATACTTCAATAGCTCTAGAAATATTCATTCATATTCATCTATAGTCATGCTGCCCAATTTAAGTTCAAATAACTCTTTCATCTTTTTGTCATAGTATCTCTTGGTTAAGTACCTCCTTTCAAAATGTTTCTTGAATTACTTCCAAGTCACATTTTCTCCTTGAGGAGTTGTACTTGCACTAGTTGATCCCACCATATGGATGTATTTCCTTTAAGTTGGTAGATGAAAATTATTTCCTTTGCATGAGAAGAATAATTTTGCAATCGGAAGTACTTCATCATGCCTAGCAGCCCTGCCTCAGCATATTCATCCTTCTTATGCTCTCCATCAAAAGTAGGAGGTTTGATCTTATTCATTTCTCCTTTCAACTCATCCACCCCATACCTCCTATGTTTCCTGATAGGGGATGGACTTGAGCTACAGTGTGCTCTACTATGGAAATGATTTTGGGAGTTTTGGTGATGTCTGCTACCACTCCTTGATCTTCCTTTCTTCTAAGGGGTCTCATGACTTTCTGATTTGTTGGAGACACTCTCCTTATCCAAATTTTTTTCAATTCTTTCTAGTCTCCGCATTAACTTCATATCAAAGTCTTCATGTTTCTCCTAGGCTCTCTTAAGCCTTGCGTTATCTTCCTAGTGAAATTGGACATATTTTTGCAAATTTTTAATGATTTTCATCATGCTCACATATTTATCTATTTCTTCTCCATGCCCATTGGAGTTTGTTTCTTCAACTCCAAAATGGACATCCATCCCCTAGATTCATTCTATGAACTGTAGGCATCTTGTGCCTCCTCTATTTCTCTGCACTAGGTGACACTTCGGTCTAGTTCTGACAATTTCTAACTCTGCAAAATGTGCAGTCAACCGAATTTCGTCAGGCTATCTGTCTTTAATAATTTTCTAGAATAAAGTAAACTAATCCGATTCAACAAAAGAATATACGACTCCATTTTATGTTGTCTTGGTCGATCAAGAATCCCAATGGCTCTAAATCTGAGCCATGTTCTATTCTAAAATATGTTTTTGGGGTACTAGCCCCATTTTCTTCAGCCTTTAATTCGCATGTGACCATGGCTATGACAAAGTGCTAATAGTTGGGCACTTATCCGAAGCCTTGAAGCTTCATGCTTCAGAGCTTTGAAGTTTTCCCTTTTCACACATCACAAACATCATAGATCATTAAACTGACGAACTCATGAAGGATAGTGGATCAATGGTCCTTGGATCCCCAACATCTAATGGCTGATATTTACTACTAAACTCTTAGCTTCAGGAGTTTTGGACTGTCCATACTCTCAATCCTTCTGGAGTGCCAAGTCTCTAAACTATTGCAGTTGTTGAAAAGTACAAATCCAAATGACACCTAGAGTGGCTAGGGGAGATACACGTAACCAAGGTAGCATCATCACTCCACGTCACATTCAGTACTTTGTGACTTCCTGGCTCCGAGACTTCGAAGCTTTGGGGTTCTAGGATTTCAGAGGATTTCTTTCCCCCATTCAATCATGAACCATTTCTTCTAGAGTGTCAAGTATATGAAAAATCAGATCTAATTCCACACATCCCCTATGACCAACAATTGGGATTAAATTCAGCCTTCGAGAGTTCTCTACCCAATGCTAACTATGACACCTTTCCTCTAGAATACCCAGTATCCAGACTTCATGATCTGGCGGCACATGTCTACTGTGACCAAGTTATTGTGGACCCGATCTAGTTAAATACTTTGCCAAGGTTTTAACTACTTTATGTATTCATCAAGGGCCCCACTACCCATTCTCGATAGGAGTGCCACGTGGAGAAATAATAGAAGCGGACACGTGGCCTAATCAGACGGGTGATCAATGTCATTTTCTATCTGGCATTTATGTCTTCCAAAGGTTCTTAACTCACTAACACATGGCACACATCCCATGTGTCCACATCATCCATGGTGATGTCAACAGGCCACTTCACTTTGGTACTTTGGGCTTTGTAATATTTTACACTTGCAGACTCCAATTATCTCAAACGTCAAACTCCCAAACATTCATACCTTCTAGGTTCCACATAGTACAATTGTCAACAACTAAGGTGGTGGCAAGTGGCATGTATAGGAGATGCCCACATCACTACTGGTGACATCATCGTTCCATGAAAATTTTGTTCTTTGGCTTCGAGACTTTGAGCTTCATCCCCTTTTTCTCTATAACACATAAACTTCGTCAAAGTCGCGAAGTCCAAAGGAATTGTAGGTTAACTCTCTTGCACCTTTTTCTAGGTCTGACAGCTGGAAAAGTTGTTCCTTCCCCTATGCAGATCTTATGCCCCAAGTTCAAACCTTGCATCCCAACACAACGGTTGTTGTGGCTTCTTTATCTATTTCCATTTCATAAAAAATTATACCTCCTGAGCTTCATAACATATCCAAGGTATTCTCTTAGCACCCAGGGGTGCTCCTAACTCATATTTGTTTGTTTTGACCACAATTCATGTCTGGAACTTTTTCTTCAACTTTCAATAACATGGCCCATCCAGGCTTAGTGTTGAAACCATGGGTCTGATACCAATTTGTGATGTCCCGGGCCATCCAGGCCCTGCAAGTAATGCTACCTAATAAATTGTATCTTTTCCTTACTTCTTTGATACCAATTTGTAACATCCTAGCCACCAACAGGCCAAGCAACATCACTCCCCAACCACCCAAGTCAAACCATGCTACTCCAGAAAACTATCATACTTTAATATACATATATATAAGGAAATTTAACCAAACATAAACATTATGTTCATACACATATTCTTGCGGAAGCAACAATAACACATACAAATTTAACAGATCACTTGCATTCTTCTATCACACAACATAATGCAGAAATAACAGTAAAATCATACATGTAGTAATCATAGAAAAAACCCATAAATATAACAGCATATGTAAATACACAACATGTAACCAAAATTGGAAATGGTACTTATCTCTTAATTGGATTACAAAAAGTGCGTGTAGACCTTCCACGAACCTCCCATCCTTAGACCGCATTGCTCATCACTCTCAGCAGTGGTTCACCCCCGATTTGGGACTAAACTCGACCAGGAAAGGGATTCCTAGGCTAGGCAGGGACAATAGGAAGTTCCACATTACAATAGGAAGGATTTCCTCCAAGGAGCCACTTACACCCACAACTGACAGACTCTCATTCCCCACATGCATGTCCTACCCTAGGAGTGTACACCTTCACTGTCACATAGTCCATCGGTTGCTATACCTCCCTTTCTGGGGCTTCAGCAACACAATGGATCAAGAATTCTCAAAGCTCTGTAGTTACTATTGGACTCCCTCTAGGAGAAATCACTTCCTTAGCACACTCTCTCATCTGGAGAGAGTTTCTCACAAGACTAACAACCTACTTCTTCAATCCATAGGCCTGAAAACTGCTTCTTCACTCCCACTCCTCAGCACATGGGCATCGTGATGGAAGCAACAAAAACTGGATGTGGGGAAACGGTTCTAACAGGACAATACACAGGCAACCCCAGGGTACGGGTTTAGTAAGATATCAGTTCAGGCTTGTTGCAGAGGTTCAAGTGGTTGAGGTATTTGGAAATGGTAGAATGGCTCACTATGTAACTGCTCAGTGCATGGGTGCATGGGTGAAAAATGGCTAATGAATGGCCATCTTGGTCAGAATGGAGAGAATCCTCAGAATGGTGAGAATGGTCCAAATGCAGAATTGTGAAAGAGACCGAATGGTGAGTGTGAACCCCCACAATGGTGATAATTCCCACATAAATCTGCATGCATTTTGGATGACACTTGGCTCTCTAAGAGCACATTCTCCCCCACTTGGAACTTGTTCCTCTCCCTAAATGAACTTAGGATAAATTAATATCCTCTTTTACAGCTTTTAGAATAATAATATATTATTCTATTAGGCTCTTAAGATTATCCCTTCTTTCCTAGACTCAGCCTCCTCCCTTTCCCAACCCAGTGGATATTACTCCCCCATAACTCTTTCTTCATGGTCAGTCTACATGCAATGATGTTGTTATATTAAAATATGAATATTTACATGTACAAAACAAGATCCTAGCCTTTAACATCTAGGCTCTCCAGACTAATAAACACATAATCCTACCATCTTATAAATACTTGGCTCACCAGCCTACAAAACATGTTACATTCATAATTACAATTGAGGCTCGGCCTTGGGATATTACAAATTGGCCTATCCCAAAAGATGTATCTGATATCAGATCCTTCATGGGCCTGGAAGGATACTATAGGAGATTTATAAAAGGATTCTCCAAGATTGGTTTCCTAATAACCTCCCTTCAAAAAAAGGGAGTTAAATTCATTTGGACATCAAAATGTGAAGAAACATTTCAAGAGATGAAATACCTTCTAACCAATGCACCTATGCTGAATATTAAAGACCCAAAAAAAGAATGCCTTGTGTGTACAGATGCCTGCAAGGAAGGGCTGGGAGGAGTCCTTATGCAAGAAGGACCTCTCTTTTGCTACGAATCTAGAAAATTGAATGAGCATGAAGTCAATTATGTGACCTACAATATGGAATTGGATGCCATTGTGCATGATTTAAAGATGTGGAGGCATTACCTCTTAGGTTGGATATTTGTACTTATGACAGACCATAGTGGATTGAGGTATATGTTTGACCAACAAAAACTCAATGTGAGACAAGATAGGTGGATGGCTTTCCTTAGTGAGTTTGATTTTGAAATAAAACACATCAAAGGAAAGGATAATAGGGTGGTTTATTCCTTTAGTAGAAGTATGAAAGTAGTTCACTTGGAAACTGTAAGCACCAGTGAATCAAACATCAAATAGAGGGTCAAAACTACACAAGAGACAGATACATTTTTCAAGACCGTGACATCATACCTAAAGAAAGATCCCACGGGGCTGAAGTATGAAGTTTATCAGATAATTAATGATGACCTGTTGACTTACAAGGTAATATTATACATTCCAAATTTTGACAATTTGAAGAGGTTCATAATGGATGAACTACACAAAAGACCAAATATTGGTCATCCTGGTTATCAAAAAATGATCACGGCCACTAGAAAGATATTCTATTGGCCCGAACTAAAAAAGGACATAGATAATTACTTAACTAAGTGTCTATAATGTCATCAATTCAAGGAAGAGAAGCGGCACCTAGCAGGGCTATTGCAGCCCCTACAAATTCTCAAATGGAAATGGGAAACCATTTCCATGGATTTCATCACAGGATTACCAAGATCACCAAACAGAATGATGCCATCATGGTAGTTGTGTAAAAACTGAGCAAATTTTCTCACTTCATACCTGTCAATTTAAATTGCAAGGCGATAGATATTTCCATCACCTTCATGAGAGATATATTCAGACTGCATGTCATGCCTAAGGAAATTATATCCGACAGAGATATAAAGTTTACTTCAAACTTCTGGAAATCTTTGTTTGCTGGTTTTGAAACAAAATTTCTCTTTAGTACATCCTATCACCCTCAAACTTATGGGAATATAGAGAGGGTAAACCAAGTATTATAATACATGCAGAGGATGAATGTAATGCATCAACCCAAGAAATGGGAGGACTACCTACCATTGGCAGAATTTGCTTACAACAATGGTTATCTAGATTCATTAAAAATGAGTCCTTTTGAAGCCCTCTATGGAAGGTAATACAACATTCCAATAATTTGGAACAAACTAGTAGACAAATTTACAATTGGGCCAAATATGCTAAAGTAAATGGAACAACAGGTGATCCGGGTGGATATTGGTGGCCACCCACCTATTCCAATTGGCTTCTCTTTTCATTTTTTAGTGCAACACGTTCTTTTGTAATTCTTTGTAATTATGGGTTCTATACTTTTAGGGTTGTTTGAATACCTACACATCTTCTAGGTGGATACTGGTGGCCTCCCACCTAATCCAACTGGCTTATTTTGTATGGTTTCATGTCAGCACATCTTATTGTACTTCCAGGGCCATTTTGGGGCCCTAAACAATTTTTTTTTGGCTCACCACAGTCAAGCTATAAATGAAGTCGAAGTTTGATGATGTAATTCATATTTCTCAAAATTCCTTTCCATCAGGCTATCACTCACCTAAAACAGAGATCGTATGCAAAGGTTACAACCTCGGGAAGTTAATGTACTAACTTACCCAAATGGGGCCCTCATGAATTTTGGAATTTCATCTCCTAGGGTTAGATTTTTGGATGTATAGGGTTTTGGCATTCATGTTTATCATAAAAATGGCTTCAGAGCCTCATTGTAATCATCTTCTTGCAAATGAGCATAGCCATCACATCTCTTCTCAAAGATAAAATTGCCACCATTCTAGAGAGTCTTGCACTTTGTATTTTTACAGTCTCTTTACAATTCTTTCATTAATAGAAATCAAGTATTATTGTATTTCTTCATTTATGGAAATTTTCATGAGTATTTCATTGTAATATATTTTCTTTCATTTCATTCCAAAAATAATATGGATCAGTAGTATTAGAATAGGCTTCTCTTGATCATTTTTCATCACATGTCCCCGACAAGGTCCGAGTATAGCCAATTGGTTCTTTAGTTTTTCTCTCTTGAGGAAAATCACTCTTGCACAACCAAGAAATGGTGGCAGAAAATAAAAATGAGGGGAGTAGAATATTTTATTAACATGTTGCTTGAGCAAGCTCTCATGCGAAAGAGCGAAGAAATGATGGAGAATGTTTCACATATCCTTCAATGCTTACCAATAGAAACATGTGCATCTTCATCAAGTGTCCATTTTGGAGGAACCTCTCCCTTCAAGGTAGAAGTTAATTTTTATATTCCCATATTTGAAGGTCATATAGATGCAGATTCCCTAGAAAAATGGTTAAATCTATTAGAAGGTTATTTCTCTGTTCAAAAAAATTTCGAGAGGGAAAAGATAACCTTCGAGCTCCTGAAGGCTCTCCCCCATGTCAAAAATTGGTGGAAAACTTACTGGGAGAAAAGTTCCATGGAGGAATCTGAAGCATATGGGGTGGATACCACTTACTATTCTTTTGTGGATGCGGTAAAAGAATAATACTATCCTGTTGATAAATATGAAGACCCGTACATGAGATGGACAACACTGCAGTAAGAGAAGAGCCAAAAACTTCTAGAGTTCACAAATAATTTCCATACCATGCGCACCAATATGGGTATCAAATACTTCGAGTAGCATCTAGTTCTAAAATACCGTGGGGATCTGCATAAGTAGTGGTACATCAAAACCGAAATGGATTTCCTAAACAAATAATCATTGGGAGTTGCCTATAGATATGTTGTCAAAATCGAGCAGAAATTTAAGCACCAGAACAAATGGGAATTTGGTTCTACAAATATACAACAACCAAAGCATGGTAAAGACGGCCCTAACCAATAGCCTCTAGACAACCAGTCCAATACATAGGACAAAAAGGGTAAGTAAAGATGAATAATGATACTCAGAAATGGTGTGACTTCCACAAAATCCCCTGGCACAACACCGATGAATGTCACTCGAAACAGTCATTAGTGGTTGAGGTCAAAGGCAGGGATCTGAAACTTGACTCAGAATCCGATCCAGAAAATATTGAAAAAATATCGATCATCAATGCATACCCCACTACTACTGTCGCAACCACAACAATTCAGGTAGAAGAACTAGTATATCATGAAGAGGGGGAGCGCCTCTTCCATTTACAGATGTGGGTGAAGGGGACCCCATTTCATTTCATTGTTGATAACGGTATCCAAAAGACTCTCATCTCATCTAAGGTCATCAAACAGTTGGGGTTGTCAAAAACACCACACCCATAGCCATACAACATTGAGTGGCTTCACCAATGACAAGATATTCACGTCAGCCAACAGTGTCGTCTGTCATATTGCATCCATCCCTTCAAGGATGAGGTAGTGTGTGATATTTCCCCTCTTTATGTCTTTGATGTTGTTTTGGGCCAACCATATATGTGGAAACATCAAGTTGTCTATGAGTCTAGACCTCATAGTGTAATTATTACTCATGGAGGTTATCTCTATAGGATACCAAAGGTAGTTCCAACCACTGCCCCACCAAAACAACACCACAAGGTAATCTCTCATACTGCAAAATTCATCCTCTTCATAGTTTGTTCAAAGGATGAACATAAGACCACTACAACCATTGTAGCCTCAATGCCTTCTATCCAACAAAAACGGATTTTTGAAGAGACAAAATTTGTTTTTTTTTCACCTAAAATGGTGCCTACACAATTCCCCATCCAACCTAGAGACAACAGGATGGTGGAACAGATTCAACCCCTCCAGCAATAGGCTTGTGACAGTCTTCCACAAGCCAATAAACACAACTTCTCCAATAAGGCACACAACTCACCAAGCATCAGATTTAGAAAATGCATTCCCCTCTTCCCTGGGAAATCAATGTAATGGATAACATTGCTTCCTAAGGGGAGAGGATTGATCCAAGTGGATATTGGTGGCCACCCACCTGTTCCAACTGGATCCTCTTTTCAGTTTTTAGTGCAACATGTTCTTTTGTACTTCTTTGTAATTGTGGTTTCTACACTTACGGGGTTGTTTGAATCCCTACACATATTCCACGTGGATACTAGTGGCCTCCCACCTAATCCAACTAGCTTATTTTGTATTTTTTCATGTCATCACATCTTGTTGTACTTCCAGGGCCATTTTGGGTCCCTAAATAGTGTTGTTTTGGACCTCTACAGTCAAACTGAAGATGAGGTTAGATTTTGATGGTGTAATGCGTTTTTCTCAAAAATACCTTTCCAACAGGCTATCACACGCATAAAACCGATATCGTATGCAAAAGTTACGACCTCGGGAAGTTAATGTACTAACTTACCCAAATGGGGCCCACATGACTTTTGGCATTTCATCTCCTAAGGTTAGATTTTTAGATGTCTAGGGTTTTGGAATTCATGTTTATCATAAAAAGGCCTTCAAAGCTTCATTGTAATCATCGTCTTGTGAATGAGTGTAGCCATCACATCTCTTCTTAGAGACAAAGATGCCACCATTCTAGCGAGTCTTTCACTCTGTATTTTTACAGTCTCTTTACAATTCTTTCATTAATAGGAATCAAGTATTATTGTATTTCTCTGTTTTTGGCAATTTTCATGACTATTTCATTCTAATATATCTTCCTTCATTTCGTTCCAAAAATTATCTAGATCAACAAGTGATTCAGATCAGGCAAAATATGAAGATAGCCCAAGATAGAAAAAAGAGCTATGCAGACCTGAAAAGGAATCCTAGAGAGTTCAAAGAAGGGGATCATGTGTATCTCCGAGTTAGACCCAGGAGAAGCTCCTCAAGGATGGGATCTTGTGCCAAGATATCACTTCGCTATTGTGTAACCTTTAAATTTTTGGATAGAGTGGTACCAGTAACCTATCGGTTAGCACTTCCTCCCACAATGAAGGCACATAATGTTTTCCATGTTTATTTATTAAAGAAGTATGTACATGATTCTAATCATATTATTGACTGGTCTGTGATTCAGTCGGAACTCAAGGGAGAATTCCTGGTAGAATGTCAATGCATAATATATAGGAAGGAAACCTCACTCAAGAATAGAACAATTTCACAAGTCAAGGTGCAGTGGAAACACTTTGTCCCAGGTGAGTCTACATGGGAAATGGAGGATTCCATGAGAGAGGCATATCCATTTTTGTTTATTTCTGTACATACAAAGAACATCTATAGATAGAAAATCAAGGACGATGTTCCTTTAAGGGGGAGGTTTTATCAGAAAAATCGATAAGTGCGAACACAAACAGATCTCCCTAGTTTCACCCCAAAACTAGAACAAAACAAGACAGAATATAAAACTTTCCCTAAGTGTTAATTATCAAGCATACTAACTAACAAGAGATAAATGACATACCTTTTAAATGTTGTTTGTCCTCGCTAGTTTCATCCTCGCTCCATTCCAAGGCTTATGGGATGTTGAACCTTTTAAAAATACACAAGCCAACAAAATGAAAGAAACAATGTACACTTAACAAAACCTATGTATGTGATCAAGGAATCATACAATAAAATAAGAATAATTTTATGGGAAAGAAATATATCATTGTATTAAAGATATGAAAAAGAGAATACAACCAATTCCTTGATGTTGTAAGGTCCCTTCCAACATTTCCTTGCTTCCCACACACTTCTCCATGGATTATGAGATTGTATACTTGAAAGTTACTCACAATCTATCTTAACAAAGAAAATCTCATAGCCAACATACAAGCTCCCAAAACTCCAAATTACAAAACTCAAGAACTAGCCATTCCAAAAACTTTAACCCAAGACCTTTCCAACTAGATTTTCCCATGAGATCTCTTCTCCTTTTATAATATGAAAAGGATAGGGTGAGGAGGTTAGGATTATCCCACTAGAACAGGGATGCAACTCAGATCCAAACTGATTGAAGTCCACCTCACCCTCGAATATTCCATTCTAGAAATGTTGAGAAGATGCTCTTTTTCTTCGTAAACAAGATTGTCGCACCATTAAAACTGAACAAACTATGACAATGTCGCAGGCCATTGTGGTGCAACCTATGATTATCCTATATCATCACACCCTTAACACTAATCAAGGTGAGACAATCCCTTTTTATAAGGTTTTGACAAAGGAATAGATAATTTTCATCTTTCTAGAAAAATGTGTCTTCATTCTTCTTCAATGATTCAGGCCATTGATCCTTCTAAAGAAAAAGGATAGGTGTACATCATTAATGGTCATAGAGGTGATGAAAATAATGTGTAATAGTAATCCCCCCAAAGTATGAAGTTAGAACAGAGGGATAGTTGAAATACTTTTTCGAGTATGTGTAGGGTACAAGGAACACATCAGTCGAAAACCTGGCAACAAACAAGGAAATACACTAAAATAATATATCATCACTAAGGTAGGCATTTCCATACTCATAATACAAATGAGTCAAAGAATAAATTTCTACATGCAAAGATCCATGTCAAGTAAGACAGTTCATGGCCACCAAACATACACTGTGGATCCATGCCATTATGACTCAAATCTGAACATAGCCACCAAAAATAAACTATGGATCTATGGGTTAAAAACTCAAATTTGAACATAGCCACAAGACATACAATGTGGATATATGCAACAGTACAATCTGAATATACTCCAATACAACTTGAATCTATTGGAAAATATCCAGGGTCTTCATCTCCATCACTCTATAGTACGAATCTAACCATGCAAATACATGTGTTGAAGTCGAACATGGTAGAAACCACTTGACTATCGTTCATTAATGAATACTATTAACAAGTGTGAGGGAAATCACCATTAATGTGAATGACTCCCAAGGTACACTAGTACAATCCAACTGGTGCAAAATTGTGATTTCAAGTCGAACACTCGACAGAGTCTCTTGATCATGGGTCAATAATAAAAACCCACTATTGAAAGCAAGGAAACCTGCCATTGAGGCATGCAAGTTCCAAGGTACCAATTATTTTCTAAGTCTAACTCCTGGATAATGAGTTGAATTTGACATGAAAAGACTCATCGCAAGAGGTCCTTAATGTATCCCCCATCAATGACACGAAATGGGTAACAAGATTTGAAGTAGATCAAAGTAATAAGTGATTCATGATTGACTCAGGGATGGACGATGCAATAGAAGGCTTAAGGGATACATAAATGGTTGATGCAATAGAAGGATTTCCGGGTTGAACTTCTCTTTGAACATATTGACGACATGAAAACTATCTCAGAAACACTGACTTAACAACAGGGATCACAGATCAATTTGTAATCCTATAAAGGAGTACGATCAAGAGACAAGTGGATTTTCCAACCTAGACACAAAGAAAGTGAAAGGGTGTCATGTTCAAAAGTGACTCTTCCATAGAATACATGTTTAGATACATTTCTTTCCCGAATTTTCCCCCACCATTTCTGACGATTAACTCTTTCTTTTTACACAAGCTTGAGGAGGATAACATATGCTTGAACTGTAAGCTCATCCTTCGGATGAGTCCCTCAGAGTATGTTTAACAAAACCTAGGAAGGAGTGGTTTAGTCCCATATGGGCTTTTCAATGTTTGTTTTACGAGTCCAAAGAAAGTAAACTCAGTGGTTTTTCATATTTAGAGAGTCTGAAAAACACTTAAAGGAAACTAAAAAATGTCATTTTTTCATAAAGTAGTCTAATGAGACTGAAAAAGAGATAAATTACCGCTCAATAGACATTTTCTTCAAATACTTTAACGAGCATGAAAAGAACAATATCTCTCAGTAATATTTTAATGTTTAGAGAGTCTGAAAAGGTCTTAAAGGGAACTCCAGGGGGTTCCTTTTTCATATAACCTTTCTGAGTCCGAAAAAGTGATAAAATTTTACTCGGTTACATTCTCCTATATTTAAGAGCACGATAAAGAACAAATACTAAGCTCATGATTGTTTTCATTTTTATGAAATCTTAAAAAGAAAAAAAACTATGCTTAGTCTTAGCACTAGAATTCACCTATGGATTGCAGTAGAGGTAAGCCAAGTACCCATCAGTTTGTATGTCATAATGGTTAAATTTAAAGGGTGGTCTAATGGACGTAGACTCATAATCATATCTCTTTAACTCATAAAATCAATTTGGTATGTGTTGAGCCTCTAAATTGACATCCCCATTACCCTGTTATACTCCCCATCTATACCTTTTTGGCTTACCTAAGCTTGGATAAATGACAAAGAACACTACCATTAGCCATTGATGAGGTCATAAGGTAAAGTATAATTAATTCATGCATTTTTGTGGTTTATTGAGCTAGGAGACTAAATTTTTCATGTACTAATGTTTTAATTTTCCATGTATAACGTTTGACCTCTAGATGTGTCCAGCCTTTCTGTACCAGCTCAACCATCTGATACTTATGTGCCATATTTCCACTTTTTGAATCCGATACCAAGTGCATATTCCATTTAGATCTGGTACCGAATATCACCTGTCACGATCCGGTACCAATGGCCACAGACTGTTGCGATCTAGTACCAACCACTTTTGCATTGTTCAGATCCGATACCATTTACTGAATCTCACCTGTCACGATCCGGTACCAATATAGGAAGCATAATATACAACTTTTGTTAAGCCTTAATATTGGAGCATTACCCCTTAATTGGGGCATATTATATTAGTAATGTTATTTTATTTATGTCGGCTTTAGGCCATTAGTTGTAATTATACCTCCTAGTCTCCTATATATACCAAGGAGACATT
>JZKD02S1832108.1:201889-229161 GCA_000966675.3 Picea glauca | reverse complement strand
GAGACTAGGAGGTATAATTACAACTAATGGCCTAAAGCCGACATAAATAAAATATCATTACTAATATAATATGCCCTAATTAAGGGGTAATGAGCCAATATTAGGGCTTAACATGGCAATAGGTATTGGTCTGTCGTATGACTAGGAAAACCCATCAAGGTACTGAACAAGCCTGTTGGCAATGGGGCATTCTGCTTGGGGAAGGGATGTCTCTTAGTAATTATCATAACTACCCCACCGAAGTACTGAACATGATTTCTGGCAGTGGGTTCTGGTTGAGAAATGTCTCATCTATACTTGTCTGATTGAAATATCAACTTTTTTAATCTAAAAGATGAACACTATAAGCAAATCTCATTGTTAACATTTATGAGATACAACTCCAGATTAATAAACAAAGATAATTATTACAAGCTAATGTCCATTTGAGAATTACCCTAAGTCAACCTTACCAGTCTGACATCTAAAGCCTACATTACCTAAGAAGGAAACCTCTTAAGAGTGGAGCCCTAACTAGGGAGTCTAATCTACTTATACTGTGAAATTTATCCATAACATCTAATGATAGTAAATCTCTTAAGAAAGTTAGGTTGGATCTATTCTTCTGGAAAAAATATAAAAAAAAAAACTCCCTGTTTTCAGTGTTGAATGCTACCCTTGTTAATAAGTCATCAAAAGAAAGGCAATTTCAATTTTTTCGGCATGTGATCATATGATAGGTAATAAATGTACTTTTGGAATTTGATTTGGTTTCCTTTCTCTTATCATATTTTCTCCATTATGATACAGAGTGTGAATCTTCTTGCATAAGGATATGAAACATCCTTGGCATGGGGGAGGGTCAAAGACCTCCTTTAGAACTCTTTTCTAAACTCACATATCATCTGCAGAAACCAACATGATCACCCTACAAACCTACAGAACCAAACACAAAAGAAGATAAGCATAGAATAAAGAAGTTTCATGAAGTACAGGAAATTCCAGTACCAAGCTTCCAGAAAACTCCAGCCTAAAAAGATGAACTCTGACAATATACAAGCTTCAAATACAATGTAAGTCGCATATGCTATGGGTATCGATCATACAATGGTAAAATCAAAGGTAACATGGTATTATTTATTTTCTTTTGCTTATAAAACTACAATAGGTATGAAAATGTATACTAGATCTTATGACCTTAGTGTTAAAACCATGCACCTAAATTTCACTCCCTCATACCCATATGCCTAACCTTAATCAATCCTCTCATCACATAAGCGCTTGAAAATGATTGAGGGAGAAATCACATCAAAAGTGTGAATATAAAGCATGTCTAGTAATGATGAGCCATGAATGTGCTTCATCCTTAAGCAAATCACGAACTTATCTTGTGTCATGAGCCATGATTCAACATCAAATTCATCGCTCATAGGTCCAATCACCTATCCCAAACAACAATGATGCTTCGACACCCAACATTCTGTCCCCATCATTACGCTAATGGGAAGAAATGAAATGGATTATCTGGGTGGCGAAGCCATTTAGATGAGCCTCATCTTGTCTTAATTTTCCTTTGCAACATCTTTTCTTAAACTCACCGTTCAAATTAGTGACGCCATCACCATAGTTTTTTTTTTCGTTACCAAATTTTCTCCAGTTCCGAACTTACTCCTCCCTGCGATCTCCGGTACCAACCCCTTACCCTCATCAGCTGACTAAATCCTTGCACTACAACCCAATTTTTTTTCTCACAATTTATAAAGATGGTTGTAAGTAGACATGAACCGGTCTTCTAGATTTATAGAGAGACCAAGGAGTTCCAACTGTGTGGAGAGAAGTATGCTAGAGCGGGATGGATTCCATTTTTGGAGAAATTCATAGGCTGGCATGAGAAGGTATCTCACACATTTATTCAGGGTCATGATGGAGATATTGCGCACATAGGCAATTTGCAGCTAACAATCAATGAAGCAACCTTAAGGGAAGTCACATGATTACCTAACAGAGGATCCAAGTATTTCAAAGGAGTAGGAATCAACAAGGAAATGTGCCAACAATTTTTGAAAGAAGACCATCAGCACCCTGATTGGAAAAAGGGGATTCTTAAGAACTATATCAAGGAAGAATATCATCCAATGCTTGCTAGTCTTCAATGATTCCTCACTTGTGAGGGTAAGTATGTTGTAACCTTCATATATCATCTTAGGATTCTATTACACTTTGAAGGAGGCCCTGAAATTGATTTCCCATATTTTTTATGGATGAGTCTGAACAAGATGGTAAGAGGTGTCAAATCCCTATCCAAAACTAAGACGACTATCATTTACCATCAAGGTCTGATTAAGATGTTAGTTTTACATGAAATCAGGAAGCAAAAAATTAGCTGGAAAATCCTCATCACTCAACACCTTCCCATAGGAAACAAATCTATAGAGGAAGCCCAGCTTGCTCCAAAGAAATATAAGGAACCTCAAAATAAAAAGGGCAAGAAAGATAAGGTAACTCCATCATCATCCAGAATAGTGAGCCAAAACAAAAAATCTAGTAAACAAGTAGGGCCCTCTTCCACAGTCAATAAGACTTTTAAAAGTCAAGAATCAAAAGGTAAAACCAAATTAGTAGAGGAGACTTCAATAGTAGCACTTGAGGAGAAGGGTCACAAGAAAAAAACTGTGAGGAAAGGGAAGAATAGCTCAAAAAATAAAAGTGAGCAGGTTATAGAACAATCCCCTATAACCATTCCACAAATAGAAAAGAAGAAAAGGAAGCTTGTGAGCACCCCTGATCTAGTACCCCCTTGTAAAAGAACCACAAGGAGCATGGAAAATAAAGGAAAAGTAGTTGTCAGTCTTCATACACATGAATATCCAATAGATCTTACCTCCCCTTTGGAAAACCTATCAGTCCAAGATGACGTCCCTAGTTTGACCAAGGAACAAGTCACTATTACTTTATGTGGGATGAGGGAGTAAGTGGAGGAAAGAGAATACATCTATACAAAAACAATGGAGTCAACAAGAACCTTAAAAAAAGCACAAATGAAAAAAAATATTGGGGAGCTGCAAAAACAAAACCAGGAACTCAAACAAGAAGTGAAGGAATACCAACTATTGGACAGGTATATCATAAAGGAAAATGAGAAACTGAAGCCAACCAGCCAACAACTTCAAGATGACCATGAAGAGACTTCTAATAATCTCAAGAAGGCACTAAGACTCTTATAATACATTAGGGTCATAAAAAGGGAGCTGAAAGAAGAAGCCTTAGCCATCAACATCATTGATCCACAGAAGTAAAAAATGGAGTCTCCAATTTTGAAAAATTTTGGGTTTGTTTTAGTTGCATGAGGACATGAAATGGTTTTGGCATGGGGCAATGTTGAGACTCTAAATTGACATCCCCATTACCCTATTATACTCCCCATCTATACCTTTTTGGCTTACCTAAGCTTGGATAAATGACAAAGAACACTACCATTAGCCATTGATGAGGTCATAAGGTAAAGTATAATTAATTCATGCATTTTTGTGGTTTATTGAGCTAGGAGACTAAATGTTTCATGTACTAATGTTTTAATTTTCCATGTATAACCTTTGACCTCTAGATGAGTCTAGCCTTTATGTACCATCTCATCCATCTGGTACTTATGCGCTAGATTGCCACTGTCCAAATCCGGTACCAAGCGCACCTTCCATTCGGATGCGGTACCGAATCTGACTTGTCATGATCTGGTACCAACAACCACAAACTATTGTGATCTGGTACCAACCACTTGTGCACTGTTCGGATCCAGTCCCATTTACCGAATCTCACCTGTCACAATCCGGTACCAATATAGGAAGCAAAATATACCAAGTTTAGCTCTAGATCATACGAAAGATAATTGTTGGATGTTTGTTGAATCATTAAAGCTCTAGCAAATTTATGATAAGCTTGTTTGTCTATTTCTTCATCCTCATACACTTTGTGTCATGAGGATGAAGATTAAAATATGTAACTGAATATATAAATTTGACAATTGAATGATTTGCTAAAGATTTCACCTCCTTGTGTTTCACGACTAAGATTGTTTAAATAGTCATGGAAAAGATGGTGGAAGTAGTAGAGAGTTAGTATAATCCAGCATGTGAAGAAGCATTACATATTGTAGAACACATTCTGAGTTGAAGTTTAATAGAAGGATATCATTTATTTCTAGGTCTTGATCATTTATGAATGAATGTGAGTTGAGTTGTTAGCATAGTTTAATTCTATGTTTTGAAATTTAAGTAAGAGGAATGTGTGGATTGAAAGAAATCTTATTGTAGACTCCAGTCGCTGACTTGTTGAAGTGACAAGGGCCCACCACCCAACAAAGGTTAGCATCCTTATAGATTAGTGTTAGTAGTTTATTTCAATAGTATAGATGTTAGATTAGCTGAATCTTAATTCTTTCAGATGATAGCAGTATAGTTTAGACTAGGATTTCAATTATACGATTGTTTGGAGATATTTACTTACTTTGTTTTGCATATGTTTTGTTTCTGTTTTTATGAATTTGATTTTGTTTCATGGACATAAATGTTGGCAGCAATAGTCAGACATATTTGAAGGAGAACTAGTGAAGTTTACAACAACACATTGTGAACCACAACATACTCAATATATTGACTATTGAACTACCCATGCTATGTCTTGATAATTGATGTGTGATTTCCCTTTAAGAAGTGTGATTGCATAGTTAGTTTTATGGGTCAGATAGAAGATTTGATCTGTCATAGAACTCCATCTCATATTTGCATGTGCCATAATGGACTAGATATCCCCTCTGTGAAAGAAAACCAAAGTGTGTTTTCATTTGCTAGTTTGTTTTGTTTCCAACATGCATAATCTAGAATAGTTCTATACTCATGGCACTAGAATTACCTTTCTTACTGGTGTCTTGAAACTCTGTTGATTACAAATCTCGGATTGATAATTAATGAGTGCATTATACTAAACATATAAATAGCACACCAGTATGCACAAGTAGGTGAGGTATTGATCTAACTTCAGTTAGTAAGTTTCAATATAGTGGTGATTAGGGGGGATAACTTGAGGAGGATGAAGTGGTCTGCTATGGATGTCCAGTCTTTCAGCAGCCGAAGGATGAAAAACTCAGAAAATAAGATCCTCTTGGTTCAAAGTTTCAAAGAACTGAATGAAATTATTATGAACTAAAATCAAACATACATCACAATTCAATAACAACATCCCGGCTGGATCATCCATGCCTGGGTCATTCAGTGTTGGAAGGAAAAGGAAACACAAAAAACTGATTAAAACTAGCGGTGATATCACTATGATCAAACCTACTTCATAAAAACATAACTACCCTATACTGGATCATCCATGCCTAAGTGTTGTAACACAGTAGTTATAGAGAGATGAAAGGAAACTGACTGACATTAAACAAGAAGTCTCAAATACATATACATAGCCAGAGAACCAGAGGCTTTAATAAAACTTTACCATCCAGAGTATTGCTTAACCATCCACACTTCACAAAAAAACCAGAAGACTCCTATATACTTGGAGAAAAACTTCATAAGTGTGCTCCAGTCTCTTCATTAAAGGCATTACATCTGCATGCTTCTTGGAATACTATGCATGCAGTCTCCTGTTAGAAGCAAGCTATTGTCAGACGCAATCATGTTTCAAGAAGGTTCTGCAGCTAAGCCAACTTGCTGACAGTCCTTTCTTGGGATTTCCATTTATGGTGGAAACGATGTTCAACCACCACCAACCAACCTCAATAACTACTTCATCGAGATCAGGGAATACCCAAGTCAACTCTGCACTTGTTGGACGAGGCAGCCTCAGTAGTTTTTCATCTAGGGTCTGAGTCAGATGCTTGTGAGGAGGTCTAATAGCAGACATGGCTACTGACGAAGTGATTGGCACACTCAGCATGGAACAATGGATGGGAGATGGCCAGGTGGACAGACGTGGATGGGAAGAGAAGACTGAGGATAGAGTGGGGGGCACACAAATGGGAGATGAGGTGTAATTGGATGGAGGTGACGTGGAGCGAGGTGGCACAGGTGGTCGGAGATGAGAAGGGGAAAGTTGAGATAGTTCTTTTGGATTCATCGCATCCGAAATAACTATCTCACCAAAACAATGGTAGCAAAAGTCTTAGAACAAAAAAGGGGACAAGTGTCGGTGGGACGATGAGTGGAGGACAGGTGTGAGGGAGAGAAATTTATAGGGGAGTGGCCACTTGTTGACCTGGAATAGGGTGTTATATGCACATGCACATATCTAGGCTGCAAAAAGTGGTTTGACTCTTCACCGCTTTTGGGCCCGATGTGTGTCTCTGACTGACACGTAGCATCTCTGCAAAACCATGGTTTCAAACCCGACCCGCCCCACAAATTTTAACATCCATGCATGTTGAGGCCCCAATATGATCAACTAACATCAATATAAGGCACACAGATATCAACCACCTAGTTTTGTACACGTCTTATCACTTGTGCCAAAAGGTCACATCAGTCACCCAACTTAGGATAGAAGCCAAATTGTGGGTCTTTTGTCTGTTTTCTTCCATTCCTTTGCCAAGGGGCCAATTTCTTAGGAAAACACCCCCCTTTACAAATAAATGTGATAAAATTAGGCTCCATGGGGGATGGCTTTCTCGCTATGAGATGCCAAGAACTCTTCTGCAGCTTAAGTGCCTTACTATTGGTTTGTGGAGTCTCCCACTAAAAACCAAATAAAAAAAAACATAACGGTATTTACAAGGGTGGGAATCCGACTGCGGCTTCAAACATAAATGTTTTTAAGGAAGTGCCCATTTATAGGGCCACCAAAAAATTTGTCACCCTCCAAGTTCTGCAACATGTAAGTGTAGTTTGGAAATGCTTCAAAAATATTGAAGGGACCGATCCAAAGGGACTCAAATTTACCATGTTTACCCTTGTCTTATCTGGGTGCATCCCATTTGAGTACTAGATATCCCGACTGGAAATCCTCCTTACTACTTTTCCTATCAAAGGCCTACTTTATTTGTTGTTGACGGTCATGTGCTCTATCTATCGCATGCTCTCTAGTTTGCTAGAATTCTACCAGTTGATGAATTCTTCTAATCATATCATTAGGTTCTCATTGGTAGTCCTAAAATAATTTTTCCACAGGCAGGGTGAGATGGAAAGGAAAAACTGCTTTAGTCCCATATACAAGTTGGAAAGGAGAGATACCCAGGGACCTTTTCGTTGTCACTCGATCGGCCCACAAATCAAATTTGAGCTTTGAATCCCATGCTTTCTTGTTGTCCTCTAGCAGTATTTTGATGATCTTTATCAAGATTTTGTTAGAGGAATATGCTAATCCATTTCCTTGAGGGTAGTAGGGGGTAGAGTGGATCAATGAAATCCCAAATTTCTCACAAAACCTGGTCAATGGTTCAACTTTGAAGGATGAAGCATTATCAGTGATGATTTTGTTCGGACAACCAAACATTGCCATAATATCTTCAAGAAAACCAATGATTACTTTGTGAGAAGCACTCCTTGTGGGTATAACTTCTATCCACTTGGTAAAATAATATATGGCAGTTAGGATCCATCTGTGTTGACCGCTTGATGCAGGATGAATTTCCCCAATGAAGTCTAGGCCCCATTGTTGGAAGGGCCCTGAAGCTACCACGGGCTTCAATGGTAGAGATTTGAGTTGTTGTTTCCGAGATAATTTTTTACATTTGATGCAATCTCTGATTTTTGCATAGACATTAGTGAATAGAGTAGGCCAAAAGTACCCAGCCCTGAGAATTTTATAGGCCGTGGTTCTCTAGAAATGGTGTCCCCCACACAGGCTGTCATGAAAATCAAACATAATCTTTTGGGCCTCCTGTGGGTCTAAACATATCAGAAGCACACCTAAAGGGTCTTTCCAGTATAAGACCTGGTCAATAAGGAAATATCTTATTGCTTTGATCTTTAAATATCTTGACTTTCTCTTCCCCATTCCATCTAGAGGTCACAACTCTTTCATAAAATATATAATGTGTTTATACCAGGTACATTCTACCAATGGGGGGTCATCCTGAGGGATTTTATCAGGCACTTTAGCCTGTTGATTCTCTGATAAATTGTTGATGAAGTTAACCTCCAAAGCTTTACAATTAGATTCATCCAACCTTGGCCTTTAACTAGCTTGGTGGGTTTCATTTCTAGCTCAAATTCAAGGATTTTGGAAATCCACTTACTCCTTCTTCCATCTATGTTAGGCTGAATGAGAATGTCCTTCACATTAGTTGAAGGGACGTATGCAATAACCCTTGAATGAAGGACATAGATCCTGAAATCCTTGAGGGCTTTGACCAATGCATAGGCATGTTCCTCCATGATGTCATATTTTTCCTTTGCATCTCTTAGTGATCTGATGAAAAATGAAATAGGTTGCTCCATCCCTTCAGTGTTTTTCTGCATTAAAACAACTGCCGTTGTATCAAAAGAAGCAAAAGAAAAAATTAGAAAATCCTTGGAGTATTCCAGACTGATAAGAACAGGTGACTCAGTCAAGGCCTTCTTGATTTGATGGAAGGATTCTCTAGACTCAGCAATCCATTTTACTTCATTCCCCTTCCTTAGCATGGTTGTTATATGCTTTACTAATTCAGAAAAATTTGAAACAAACCTTCTCAGAAAATTAATTTTGCCCTGGAAGGACTGAAACTCTTTCCTAGATCTAGGAAGTGATAAGGTTTGTATAGCCTCCACCCTGCTTGAATCAATTCTGACCCCCTCAGTTGATACTATGTGTCCCAACAACTTTCCCTCTTTCATGGCAAACAATGACTTCTTGGGATTTAAGGAGAGGCCAAATTTCCTTCATTTTAAGAAGACCCTCTTCAAATGTTCACAATGTTCTTTATCGGACTTAGAGAAAACTAATGTCATCCAAATAGATGACTACAATTTTATCCCTTTCTCCTATGAAAGCTATGTACATGGCTCACTGAAAGGTTGCTCCTACATTCATCAATCCAAAGGGAATTGTGGCATATATGAATGTACCCCAGGGAGTGGTGAAGGTTTTCTTTTCTCTGTCTTTAGGAAGAACAAAGATTTGATTGTAACCAGAAAATCCATCAATCATTGAAATCCTGGATGCACCTGTTACCCTCTGTAATATGTATTCTATCTTTGGCAGTGGGTAATTGTCCTTCTTGGAGCTTCTGTTCAGATTTCTGAAATCAACACAGTCTAATTTCTCCACTCTTTTTCCTCATTGGGACCAGGTTGGCCACCCATTCATAATATCTCAAAGGGACAATGATTTGGGTATCAACAACTTCTTTACCTCCCTTTCCATAATAGGCAGCGACATAGGATTTATTTGTCTCAATTTCTTCCTAAATGGTTTGGTCTCTTCCTTCAGTGGAATCTTATGCTCAATAATGTTGATGTCATATGTTTTGAGGTTTTCATAGGTCCAGGAAAACACATCATCAAATTCTCTTAATAACTCAGTATACTTAGCCCTCTACTCCTTTCACAAGTTGCTTTACAACTTGATGAATTTTGGATTCCTCTGTGTGCCCATATTGCACTCAGCCACATTAGCATCATCATTTGAGACTTTACCCTTCAATGCCACATCATTTCTATCAAATAACATTTCCAGAGGGACCAGTCCCTTTGGGATGTGATTGTTGGGCAGATGAACAATATGATGATCAAAAATCTTGTTCAGAAAAACATCAGCATGAGGATCTATGCCAAAACTAGGATCTTGATCGATGTGTAATGTATAAAACTCATCCACAGTTTCTAGGAATATTTTGATTTCAAGGTCATCCTCAAACACTTTCCAATTCTTGAAGTTTTCAGGTATGGAGGATCTATATTTCACTTCTACATCATACCTAAGTTTAGGTGGTAGAGGGATTCTGAAATTACTTGCTGAGACAGCCAGAGAATCAACCATGATGTTTTCTTCTCTAGGAACAAATGAAATGTTGAAGGATAAGAAAAAAATGTCAATCAGGTCCCACACTTCATTTTTGTAAATTCTGAGTCGAGGGTGTTTGGCCTGATAAATATTTTTGATCAGTTGGAAAATCAACTCGGCATCTCCAAACACTGATATCTCTTCAATTCCCATATCTTTTGCAACCCTCAAACCAAAACAAGAGCTTCATATTCTTCCACATTATTGGTAGCTTCAAATTATGGTTTGTATGATAGAGATATAATTTCTTGAGAGGGTGAAACAAAGACCACCACAACACCAACAACATCCGTAGAGGAGGCTCCATCAAAGAACATTTTCCAAATAGAGGTGGTGGAGAAAGAAACTTCATGAAAAACCATGGGTTGTTTTTTGAGTTTTAAAGGAGGATCAGGAGCACCAATGAACTGCAATAAACTAGACCCCAACTTGGTGTCAAGTGAAAAGATAGGATGGTTGTTGGGGTTAGATTCATCACTAATAATATAGGCCAACTAAGATTCTATGTACAGTCTTCTATGCTTCCCTCCAAAGATTGGAATGGTAGTATATGTGAGGTCCATATGTAAGGTTCCTCCAAGTATTTTTATCCAAGATATTGACAAGAGCATGCCAAACTTCGGAGGAACATTTGCTACTACAATTTCCATGACCACACTTTTCATGGGCAGCTGAAACAAGGTCACAACTAGATCTTTGATGACCCCAATACATTGCACACTTCTCGAATCAAAAGAATACAAATCATGATAAGATTTTGTGACCTCTAATCTGAGTTCTTCCATGACAATTTTGGGCATGAGATTATGAGAGGCTCTTGAATCCATTAGACAATTATGCAGTACCTTAACATGTATGTTCAGTGACATATATAAGGGAGGGGATGAATCATCTCTATATTCTACCATGGGACCCAAGATGACTGCTAGATTTTCATCTTGCAAAATGATTGAGTCTATGGGATGATTCGAGGGTTCAAGCAGCAACAACTTAGATAGGGATCTCCTAAAGTCCTCATACTTGACCATCTCTGAAAGGGGGATAGGAATCCTAATCTTCTAAATTTCACGTTCAAAGTTAAAATAGGAGGGGATCTTCAAAATTTCTCTTACCTCTAGGAGGGACCTTTGGCTACTCGTGGGGGGTTCTATGTTTCCCTCTCCTTGTTGTTGTCTGCTACATCTTCAGCAGGATTTTCTTCTCTAGTAGGACGATCAGGAACATTAGGCTTTCCTCCTTTATTTTGGAACTAAGGTTGTATCTATTTGGGTTCTCACCAGCCTTATCCCCCTTTCTCATCCCATTTAATTGGTTGTCCATGAGATACTCATCATATGTTGATTGATTTAAGTGAGGAGAAGAGGATGTGTCTTCAAGACAATGAATTTTTGGATCGAGGTCTTCTTCCTCTCCACCTTCATCTATAACAAGGTTATTTTGAAGATGGGTCTGGATTTTTTGATCATCTCTATCTTTGTTCCGAGGTTCTCTTTGCATAATCTGAGGAGCATTGTTATTCAGACTCCTCAAATTTCCTCTGTTATCAACATTTTGAGGATTTTGTATGTTTTCTTCCATTCTAATTCCAACCTTTCCATTCTAGATGAAAGTTATTTTAGCAACTTGGTTACTTCATCCATTTGAGGGGGGGGCAGAGGAACTGGAGGTTGAGGCTTCAGATCTTCCTCTTCCTCTGTATCTATCAACCTTATTCCTAAGACGGTCAACTGCCAATATATTATACTCTAATTCCAGGGTTGCATCTTGCATATGAGCCAAGGAGGTAGATATTCTCTCTCTTAACAAGAGGAAAAAGTCAAGGTCAAAAGAACTAGAATATGTAATTTTGGTAGAGGGCTTTGTAGGTTTTATCTCAGCAGGGATCTTATTGTACATTTTGTTGAATCTTTTCAAGAAGTCAGAGACAAACTCTCCCTCTTTTCTCTTTAGGGACCCGAACTCTATGATATAATACATGAATTCATTTTTATCCCCCATTGTATCAAGAAGATATCATCTAAAGCATCAATCCCATCAATGGATCCAGGGGTCAGGGCCCTAAACCACTTTCTGGCTTCTCCATCAAGACTGTGGACAAATATCCTCATCCACACATCTTCATTTAGGATGACATAGTTATCCACATAACTATAGAAATTTGCAAGGTGCTCCTCTATAGTGATATCTCCCTCCCCCATGAACTTAGGCAGTTGCTTAAGGTAGCCACGGGATGGGAGGGCATTAAGAGGATGAGAAAAATGAGAGGGGCATATCTGGAAGCTATTATATCATCCATTCTATTTCTGGGGGGATTAGCTCCTACCATTGGAGTGTGAACGGGAGGAGAACTAGGAGGGGATGGGGTTCGGACAAGGGATATGGTAGGTGTGCTTCTGGGAACAAAGGGAAACAACTGAGGATCTAGAGAAAAGGCCTCAGGGCTCGAGGGAACAAAGGTTTACCCTTCTGCAAAACCAATAGCTTTAATAGGAAGAGGAGTACTGAAACTGGGAGAGGGGAAATCAGCAGGAACACTCCCAAAATTTAAAATTCTAGAAGCTCCAGCAGATGGTGTAATAGGAAAGTGAGAAATAGCTATTGGAGTTTCTATACGAGGATGGTGAAAATCATCAGAAATACTTGGTTCAGCAACTGAAGTACCCTTCTGAAGGATCTTTCTTCTTCTGATGACTTTCTCTGGGTCAGCTTTAGGTGTTTCTAAAGGCAGCTGTGGAGTGGACCTCATTCACCTGCCCCTAGAAACCACAACTGAAACAATGGATTCAAACCAATGGATTCACCACAGTGGAGTCACCAGGTGCACAATTGCAATCTTGAAGTACTAAGTTCTTATGCACCTTCAGAACTAGTAAGCTTTGTCGTTCAATCTAAGGGAAGTTCTTCAATTCATCCCTGGAAACAGTGCCAGAAATGTTAGCACTAGAAGTTACCTCTGGATTGCAACAGAGGTAATCCCAGTACCCATCAGTTTGTATGTCACAATGGTTAAATTTAAAGGGTGGTGAAATGGACGCAGACTCATAATTATATCTCTTTAACTCAGAAAACTGGGTTGGTATGCACAAGCAGATGAGGTCTTGATCTAACTCCAGTCAGTAAGTTGCAATATAGTGGTGAGTAGGGGGAAGAACTTGAGGAGGATGAAGTGGTTTTCTATGGATGTTTGGTCTTTTAGTAGCCCAAGGATGAAAAACTCAGAAAACAAGATCCTCTTGGTTCATATTTTCAAAGAACTGAATGAAATTATTATGAACTGAAATCAAGCATACATCATAATTCGATAACAACAGACTGACTGGATCATCCATGTTTAGTTCATTCAGTGTTGGAAGGAAAAGGAAACACAGAAAACTAATTAAAAATGGTGGTGATGTCGCTATGATCAAATCTACATCACAAAAACATAACTACCCTTGACTAGATCATCCATGCCTGAGTGTTCTAACACAACTGTTACAGAGAGATGAAAGGAAACTGACTTACATTAAACAAGAAGTCTCAAATACATATACATAGCCAGAGAACCAGAGGCTTTACTAAAACTTTGCAATTAGGAGCACTACTCAACCATCCACACTTAACAAAAAAAATGGAAGACTCCTATATACTCAAAGAAAAACTTCATAAGCATGCTCGATTCTATGCATTGAAGGTATTACATATGCATGATTCCTGGTAGACTGTGCATGCAATCTCCTATTAGAAGTGATCGCTTATTAGACACAATCGTGTTTCAGGAAGGTTCTACAGCTGATTCGACTTGCTAACAATCCTTTCTAGAGCTTTCCATTTATGGTGGAAATGATGTTCAACCACCACCAACCAACCTCAATAAATGCTTCATCGGGATCAGGAAAGACCCAAGTCAAATCTGCACTTGTAGGATGAGGCGGTGCCAGTATTTTTTCATCTGGGGTTTGAGTCGGATGCTTGTGGGGAGGTCTGATAGCAGACGTGGCTAATGACGAAGTGATTAGCGCGCTCAACAGGGAACAGTAGACGGGATATGGCTAGGTGGACAACCATGGATGGAAAGGGAGGACTAAGGGTAGAGGGGGGGACACACAAGCGGGAGCAGAGGTGTAATGGGATGACGGTGACATGGAGTGAGGTGGCACATGTGGTGAGAGATGAGAAGGGGACAGGTGTCGGTGGGACGGTGAGTGAAGGACAGGTGTGAGGGAGCGAAAGTGATAGGGGAGAAACCACTTGTCAACCAGAGATAGGGAGTTATATGCACATGCACATATCAGGGCTGTGAAAAGTGGTTTGACTCTTCACCGCTTTTGGGGCCGATGTATGTCTCTGACTTACACGTAGCATCTCTAGAAAACCATGGTTCCAAACTTGGCCTGCCCCACAAATTTTAATGTCTGTGCATGTTGAGGCCCCAATATGATCGACGACTGTCAATCTAAGGCATGCAGATCTCGACCACCTAGTTTTGCGCACATCTTATCACTTGTGCCAAAAGGTCACATCAGTCACCCGACTTAGGATAGAAGCCAAATTGTGGGTCTTTTTTCCGTTTTCTTCCATTCCTTCGCCAAGGGGCCAATTTCTTAGGAAAACACCCCCCTTTACAAATAAATGTGATAACACTTGGGATATATTTTATTTTTACACAATATTAAAATCTAAAAAATACTATGCTTGGACTTGGTTTTCATTTTTATGCAAGCTTGAACCAGAGGAAACTATGCTTGAGGCAGGTGGTTTCATTTTTACACAATATTGAACTAGAGAAAACTATGTTTGTGACTTCCCAACGCGTTATCTAAGGATGGTTGGTACTTTGTCCCCATCTTAAGAAGCTAGCGACTTAACTTCAGCATGAGGTCCAAAGGCTACAAGAAAATTCCCCCCAAGCTTCATTTCATCCAACTGCAAAGGAGAATGAAATGAATCTTCAAAAACTAGACGAAGGAATTCACTCAAATAGAAAGGGGGGAAATCTATTTCATTTTTTAACGATCTTGACACAGGAATAGGAACTATGCTTGAGAATCCAGGTTCAATCCTCATACCTCTGTTTCATTTTTTAACGAGCTTGACACAGGAGAAGAACTATTCTCACAACCTTTGTTTCATTTTTTAACGAGTTTTCCACAGATACACAAAAACTATCCTCATGACCTTTGTTTCATATTTTAATGAGTTTGTGATAGATATGCAAAACTATCCTCACAACTGGTTTCATTTTTTAACGAGCTTCAAATCAGAAAACCATGCTCAAACTCCTCTTCTTGATCATGGCTTCCAAGAGGACAATGCTCTGGAAGGACACCATGTCAAGGGAAAAAACTTGAGTATGGCTTCCAAGAGATCTTCACTTGATGGAAGAAACACACTCTGTAAGGAACACATGTCGAGAATCTCGATAGGGGTGAGGAAGTTAGTCTCTAAAATCCTTATCAAAGAGATCACCATGTCAACTACCAGATCTAAGTCATAAGATAATGAGTGTACAGTGAGAGGCTCATTTTCATTGGAAAATGAAGGCATGGGAGACAACGCCACATAATTGACCTATGGTGGGGGCGATACCATCTACATATAAGAAACATTTAAGGATATCATTGATTTAATGTTCAAGTCAGGGCCAACAAATGAAAGTTGATCAATAGTCACAATTCTTCCATCGTGAGGGAAATATTTCACACAAAAAAGAGTGGACATGATATCTTTCATGGCATAGACATAATCTCTCCCAAGGAGTAAATTGAAATCCAAGGGGTCTTGGACTACCATAACATCAATAAAGATAGTTTTCCCTCCCAAATTTATGGGAAACTAAGGAAGGACTCCTAAAGGGTGATTGTTTCTTCTATTAAAATATAACAGATTCTGTGTAACCTGCATAGTCTGAGGATAACCCAAATTTTTCCAAGCAATAGAGGAAAAAATACTAACGAACTCACCTTCATCTATCATTGTTTGAGGAACGTCTTGACCACAAACCTGTACTGTAATATTGAAAGGAATGTGAGAGGGAACACAAGGTCTAGTTAGTGCACCCCAATCAAAAAGGATGGCCTCATTACTTGGAGGAGGTTCCACATGAGAAGGAGGAATGCCCCCTAGCAAGATATATTTTGTATCAACAAGAAAAACATGGGAAGTATTGGGTTTACTCTCTAGCGGGAGAGTAGGATCGATCGATGATGTGATTAGATCGACCACTTGGGTTTCATTCTCCAAGGGGAGAATGGGATAGACGGATGGAAATAGATTTACCGCTTGGGTTTCACTCTCTAACGGGAGAGTGGGATAGACCAAGGATGGGATCAGATCGATCACTTTGTCAAATGGTTCAACTAAGGACATGACCAGATTGACTACCTGGTCAACTGGACTGATCGATGAAGGGATCGGATTGATCATTTCATCAACTACATGTGGGTTAAGATTAAGGTTGCGGTAAGAAGTTGGAAGTTGAGGATGGGAAACAATCATCTCTTCCATTAATTTCGAGGCTCCATCGATACAAGGGAAAAGGTGAGTTTGATGACTCCCTTTGCATAACATACATGGGAACTTGACTCTACTTCTCTACTTTTCTTCTTCCCAACAATATCTTGACTAGTTGATGAGAGGTCATTAGCATGTTGTTATTGGAACAAGGGTAGACCCAGGGTTCAGCTCTAATGGTGCACCAACAAGCCCTAACTACTGGCCCTTTCAAAAACACCTATGAAGAAGATGCAGTCTCACCCAAAGTAGCTATAGGGGGTTGTAGGACACAAATGTCTACAACCATAGAAAATGTAAAGTGGATCCAATACAACAACAACACTTCATCTAGATGTCAGTTACCATCTTAGACCTACTTTGCACATTTATATGTCATATCTAACACAATAATGTAACAACCATTTATCAAAGGGATAAATAACATAACATCAATCACACACAACAACAAGATGTGCGTGGTTCAATCTCTCCCTAGGGATACATCCACAGAATTGTGTTTTATAATATATTAAGTGAAAGCATATAGTCCTATTTGTGCTCTTAGCTAGCAGATCTTCTCTCTTTCTCTCTTCACTCTTTCTCCCTTCCCTGCGCACCCAACTGCAGGGTTGATCTTTGCACCCAGCTGAAGATCTTAAAATATAGAATGCTCTATCAAAAACAATACTTCCCTCTCAATAATAACAACAATCACTCATCATCACATCATAGAACCCATATCAGGTCCTCTTGACCTTTATTTATACATTACAATAGATCACCGACCGCCTTAGGCTGAAACCTAAGTTCCAAAACCCTAGATACAAAAACCCTAGGTGTCTAAAACCCTGGGTCAACTTGACCCATGTTTTCGGGGATTCGCCAGCCTGTCTTTTCTTCTTTCTCTCATGGTTCTCTCGAAGCATCTACCAGTCGCTTTTTCCACTTACTAATTTGTCCATGATATGTCTTCCTTGTTTATATGTCGTCCTCGATCTCCTCATCCAACAGCTTTATTTCTCTTACTTCACTCCATATTTTCTTCTCTTCTGCTCACTTAGACCCAGTATCAATCACTGGTCTTCCATGTAGTTCACATTTAGTCTTTTCTACCTTAATCTTCTCTTTCTTCCAGAACCAAGGGCCAACAGGCCCCCAACACTCACATGTGACTCGTCCTGAGGCACTTCAAATCTGATCCTTTTTTTTTTCTTCGACTTCAGGCTGCATGGAGCAGCCTGTGCTTTCTACTCTCTCCTTCCCCACTGTGTGTAGACTATATTTTCTGTGTGGTACACAGTTTCAACTGCACCTGGTACCTAGACCCTTTCTCCTTCTATTTTTACCGAGAGCTGTGAGGCAGCTTGTTGTCATAGTACAATTTCAATCGGCTTCCATTCACCAATCCTTCCTTCCATTCTCCATTCAAAGTATTGAACTACGCAGCTCCTCCTTCTGTAACATAGAAAACCTCATATGGTCCTAGCCAATGGGTTTTGAACTTCCCTAGATGCTTCATGAATTTGTTGTCGTATACTAGTACTAGATCTCCTTCCTTAAATGATTTCTTATTGATATGCTTGTCATGGTAGGCCTTTTCTCTTTCCTTCTGCACCTGTTGATGGAATCCTGCAATGAATCAGTCTTCCTCTAGTTTGACCAACTACATGAGCCTCTCTTGAATAGCGTCAGTGTAATCCATATTTGTAAAGGCTATGATTCGTAAGCTAGGGACCAAATATTCCATCAAGACAACTGCTTCTAGACCATAAACCAACTTAAAGGGGGTCTGCATTGTTAACTTCTTGCAAGTGGTTCTATAGGCCCATATTACTGATGGTACTCTTAAATCCCATTCATCCCTATTCACCCTACAAATCTTCATCAGCATTGTTTCCAAGATCTTATTGAACACTTCAACTATCCCATTCTCTTGTGGATGGTAGGGTGTTCTCTTCTGGTGATGAACTGCAAATTCCTCAGTCAAGGATTCAATTTTTTTATTAATAAAATGTGTGCCCTGATCGCTCATTAGGATATTCAGGCATCCAAACCTGGTTATGATGTCATCAAATATGAAGTGTGTAGTTGTATTTGCACTACAATCTTTAACTACTCTTGCTTCAACCCATCTAGTCAAGTACTTTGTCATAGTGATTATGTACCTTGTTGTTGTGCATTTTCCCGGTGCGTTTATAGGTCCCATGAAATCAATGGCTCATTTCTCAAATGATTTTAAGGTTATTTGGGGTGATAATGGCATGTCATCTCTTATGGATGGTTTCCCAACTCTTTGGTATACATCGGAGGCTCTGTAGTAGTTTTTAGCATCTCTGTGTAAAGTAGGCCACCAGAGGTCAGCTCTAAGAACCTTATGCACTATTTTTTTTCCTGCATAGTGTCCTCATGGGATGCCTTCATGATATTATGCTAAAATCAGTGGTCTTTCTTCTTCCATAACACATCTCCTCAAGATCTCATCAGGCCCCATCTTATATAGTTGTCGAACTATAAGTGAAAATTTTGTGGCGTGCACTACCGGTTGTTTCTTTTGGGTGATTGTATATTCACTAAGTGCCATTCCTGTTGATAGGAACTGGAATATGTCGATGAAGTGATCATCAATATTTTTTATGTCTAGCAACTGTGCATCCGTCAGTGTATCCTCCAAACTAGTAGGTTCCTCACCATGTTCCAACCTCGACAAGTGGTCAGGGCCTTTTTTCATTCTCCCTGGCTTAACCACGATCTCAAAATAATATTTCGGAAATAGAAGAATCCATCTGCATATTATTCCCCCCGACACTAGCTTTTTGACTAGGTATTTTAGTGCAGAGTGATCAGTAAACATTTTAAAGTGTCTTCCCAACAAGTAGTGGCAAAAATTATGCAGCACATATGCCATGGCTAACCCTTCTCTCTCAGTGGTGGTGTAATTAATATCAGTTGTTGATAACTTCCTTCTAGCAAAGGATAACATGTGGTCAATTTCTCTAGTTCTTCATTGTGTTAGAAATGATCCTAATGCGATAGAATATGCATCAACATGCACATGAAATTCCTTGCTCCAATATAGGAAAACCAGAAGAGGCGCAGTAACCATTTTCTATTTCAGTGTGTTGAAGATCTGTTGGCATTCTTTTGTCCAATGAAACTGACAGTCTTTCTTCAAAATATTCTCCATGGGTGCTATGATCTGTGCATAGCATTTAATGAACTTCATGTAGTATCTAGTATTTCCCAGCGTAGTGCACAGTTGTTTGACTAAAGTAGGAGGGGGAAAATCAACTATAATGGCAATCTTAGATGGATCTACCAGCAATCCCTGCTTACACACAATATGGCCTAGTAGCACTCCAAAGGGTGAAAAGAAGATGCACTTCTTCAGGTTCATGGAAATCTATCATTGCCTACACTTATCCAACATTAGTATTAAGAATTCAATATGATTTTGCAACAAACTAAAAACAATCCAATCATCAAAATATGCTTCCATAAATTTATGTGAAAACTCCGTGAATGCTTCGACCACCACCCTAGAAAATATGGTTGGTGAATTCTTCAATCTAAATGGCATCATTGAATACTAGTAGGATCCCCATTCTATGGCAAATGTGGTCTTGTGACGATCTTCCTTGGAAATCCTAATCTGATGGTATCCTGAAAATCCATAGGTGAAGGAGTAGACCTACTGTCCTCCAACATTATCTAACACTTCTTCAGTAAATGGTGTTGCGAATGGATCATGCAAATAGGAATCATTCAGCTTCTTGATATATACATAGATCTTGATTTCTCTAATCTTCTTATCTTGCACCACCATAGGGCTAATACACTCTGACTCTTCAACAGGTTCTATGATTCTTTCTTCCAACATTCTGTCTAATTAAATCTTCACTTTATCCTTATATTTATGGTTCAATCAGTAGGGTCTCTATTTAATTGGCCTTGCATCTGGCTTCAAGGGGATCTTCATCCCTCCCATAGGCCCTTTAATTCCCTTCATATCAATGAACATGGTTGGAAACAAGTCCTGATATTCATGAAGTAACTCTGTGATTTTTTCAATAGTGGAAGCATCCCAATAATCTCCAACATTTTCAATCTTTAGTATTTTCTCTGTTCCAATATCGACTTTATTGATTTTAATTGGTTGTCCAATGAAAGGTATCTCAACTCTCGGTCCTTCTATGTCTCTCTGTCCTTCTATTTCGGCGATGTTCACCTTCCTAGGATCATCATCTTCATCAGCATTGATATTGTAACAACCCTGCAACTTCTTAAGAGGCGCAGTCCATTCATCCTCTTCTTGCTCCAAAAGGAGGCTAGGTGCCTCCTCAAATACATTATGTCTTACAATCTATAACACTTGATCGACTGTAGGATATTGGATTTCAAATAAAAAGGTAGTTACAAAGTTTTGAGTCATACCTTCCCAATCTACAGTGAGGAGGCATAGTTCTGCTTGAAGATACCAATTGATAGGGGTTGTGTTCAGTGTGTTAATGAATTTGTGCACCCACTTCTCTTGAGGAATGTTTCTCTAGGTTTCCTCGCAACTTCGCACATGGTCCTTCGGACATCTTTGACCTGTGTACCTAACTTTGCAGCCTTCTACTTGTTCTGAAAACCATGTTGTGATCAAAGTGAGACATTGTAACCAGTCTGTAATGTTTTTTTTGTGTGTCCCCGACCATCTTGTTGGAGTTGCTTTCAAGGCCTCATCGAGTGCCAACAATATTTGTTGTATTGGTACAATTTCTTCAAATTCCAACAAGAAAGCTTCTAAATGATTTAGACCATCAAAGGTGGGAAAGTTACTTATTGATGTGTCGATCCAATGAACTTCTCTAGTTAATATAGCACATCTCCTTGTATATACTTCATACATTTGGTTATTTTAGTTCTCCAGTGCTTCTTCTGAATCTGATGAACATGTGTTGTCACTTCGCTAGCTTAGGTTTCCATATGTTGTAGGATTAATGTAATCATGTTGTCTGGTTTTCAATTTGTATATGTTTTCTATCTCATATGAGTGGTCTTCCTCTATGATGGGCTATGTGTATCTGGGACCTTCATCAGGATCCAGAGGTACGATGAACCTAAGGCCATCTCCTTCAAACATCATTCTTATTTTCTTCAAGTCAACAATAGTAGAATTATTGAAAGCCCAATAAATTCCTAACAATGCGGGGTAAGGACAACTCTCATCGACTGTCTCAATCACCTCAAAGTCCACAAATGTTCTGACCCCATCGATGTCCACAGGGACATGTTCCAGTCTTTCAAATGGGCTCACAACCTGTTGATTGGCCATCCTAAGCCTGATGGGGGAATATATCAACTTAGGTTTTCCCATCAATACCCAGATCTACTTTGTCATGACATTGGCCTCTGACCCTAAGTCAAGGGCCACATAGTCTATATCATACTCTCTAATTTGAGAATTCAGGTGTAGTTCCTTATTTGTCCTTCTCTTTTTGGATAGTTGATGTACTTCTTTATTCAGTAGAGGATATATCTTTCCTAGCTCATATTGTTTGATCAAGTTTTGTATCTCTTGTACAACGCTCTCATCCTTTATCAAATTAAGGCAAGTGCATAAAAATTCCATGAGCTTACTTACCTCTTTTCCTTCTCTGGGAAAAGTAGACTGATCAAATGCTAGAGGCATTCCATATTCTATTACTTTTGTTTGAGCCTTTGATGAAGAAGCCTAATATCTCCTGAATTATTTTCTTGCTTCCTCAAATGTTTATTTCTCTTTCTTTGGATCAAACTCTTGTGTCTTCTCTGCATCTTTTCTGACTCCTGATTGTTTTGTAGTCTTCCCTTGAGTCATTCTGTCTTCTCGTATAGAAGTGCCTCCCCTAGTGATAACAACGACTCTATGATCCACTCCGTGAGGTTTTGTTGTGATTAGATGTACTTGTTGGTTTCCTCCTCGTCTTTCCTGAAGTTTGGATAACATCACAAGACAATATTATATGACATGTTCAAATGAGTTGAAGTAGCTAGAAGTGGTACAAGGGTTCTAGCAGTCCCTTTCCAAATGCCCTAGATGTGCGCATTTATAACAAATGATCTAGCCTCGACCTCGACCCATACCTCCTGCCCATCCTCTTCCTTTGAATCCACCATGAGGGTTGAAGATTCCTATTCCTGGGGAATTATATTGTGTAGTGTTCCCTTCTTGCGGTACTTCGCCTTGAATTTTGTATATGTCCCTTGACCTTTCATGCATGAGTTCATAGGCCCTACAATCCCTATCATCATGCCCTACCGACTTACAGAATGTGCAATACATATTTGTGGGTATCTGAACATATTTTTGCATGTAATATAATTCCCCAGGGTGATGCCTATTTCTACATACCTCGCACCAAGGTAGGGTAACTTGCTTCAAAGGTCTTGGAGCTCTCGATGCCAAGTACTTGTGGAATAGAGGACAATTCTCTTTTTCATGGCTTTCTATTTTGCATCTAATGCACCAGATATATTCTCTCTTATATTTTCCCTTGTCTTTCTTCATATCTTCGACCTGCAGTGATAAGCTAGTTAACTGACTTAAAATTTGACTCATACTTGAGCTGCATTCTCCCATAGGGGATGATTCTAGCTTCATGGAAATATCCAGTGCCTCAGCCTGCAAAGCGATATTCTATTGCATCAGAGGGACTCTGATGTGTGGTAAGATGGAAGTAATGAACCATTCCTTGTTTTTCTCGTCTGGGATCTGAAAATTCAGTCGACCCGTTAAGGTTTTAAACCTCTGATCAAACTCTCAAATAGGTTCAGCTACTCTTTGTTTGATTTATTTCAACTCTGTAATGCATTGTGACTCCGATTTGGGTTTCTTGAATTCTATAACCAATGCATTCTTGATATCATTCAGTAGTTTAGGATGTGCAGTTCCTTGGACAAGCTTCATGTACCAGCTCAATGCACGGTCTCTCAGGGTAGTACTAAACTGAGCTCGTTTAACAGCTTTGTCGGTGACATTATTAATACTCCATACAGCTTCACATAGAAACTAGTGTTGATCAGGATCTTCATATCCATCTCCCCTAAAGGTGGGTAGCCTCATCTCATCTTCCATAGATCCTCTTGGGTTTCCTGATTGAGTGTACGTTGAACCACTTGTACCAGTGCTCTGAGTGCTCTAATAACTTAGGTTACTCTGGTTTCTTAGTGTTGTTGAAACAATAGGAGGAGTAATAGTACTTATTTCAACAGTCGGTGCAGTTCCTGAAGTTTTTGGCACTTCTCGGTGAGGTTATTCAGTCTTTTCTTCTATTGGCCCAATGGACCCTGAATGTTCCTTGTTCAGTAGCTCTTCCTCTTCTCCACTATAAAACCCTTCTTCCTATAGAATAGGTTCATGATATTTATCAAACAAGTTCGCTAAAGGAACTTCCCTGAAGGTCCTTCCATTATGCGTATGTCCAACCTATGTGCCATTGTTGCTGTCTGAATTTTTGAAAATTAGATTTTCAATATGACTCACTACTGTATATTCAATATGTTCTTCTCATACAATAGCATCTTGATATTCAACTTCATAAATTGTAAAAAAATTCGTCTAGGTCCCTTAAAGAAATATCTTTCTGCTTGGCTATATGACTCTACTCTATCAATAGAAAACTCGGTGATATACCCTCTAATGGTACTATCAAACCAGTGATCTACTACTCTTGACACAACATTATCAACTCTCTTGACCTTCTTGATCATCACCGACGTCCAAACCACAAGTGTCCTAGATCTAATCACAAACTGGGTATTTGCTAACATGGCTAACCACTCGTATAGCTCCTTATGAATCCCTCCAAAGAAAATCTCATGTATATCAGTAAAGATATACCTTCCCAACTAGTCATCGGTGCTAAGCTTAGGGTTCTTGTTCTAGGCTTATGCAAATTCCTTTTCTTGTTCTTCTATCCACTTCTGAATATTTTTCTTTGATGGAAACCACCTTGACGTTCCCTCAAAAAGATCATGGTCCTGACAACGGAACCATTTGTTGGCACAAGGGAAGAACCAGGGTTCAACTCTAATGACGCACCAACAAGCCCTAACTACTAGCCCTTTCGAAAACACCTGCAAAGAAGATGTAGTCTCACCTGAGGTAGATATAGGGGGTTGCAGGACACAGATGTCTACAACCGGAGGAAACATGAACTGGATCCAATACAACAACAACAAAGCATCTAAATGTTAGTTACCATCTTATACCTACTTCACACATTTATATGTCATATCTAACACAATAATGTAACAACCATATATTAAAGGGCTAAAGAACACAACATCAATCACACACAACAACAAGATGTATGTGGTTCACCCTCTCCCTAGGGCTACATCCACAGAAATGTGCTTTATAATATATTAAGTGAAAGCATACAGTCCTATCTATGCTCTTAGCTAGCAGATATTCTCTCTTTCCCTCTTCTTTCTTTCTCCCTTCCCTGGGCACCCAACTGCAGGGTTGATCTTTGCACCCAGCGGAAGATATTACAATACAAAATGCTCCCTCGACACAATACTTCCCTCTCAGTAATAACAACAATCACTCATCATCACATCATCGAACCCATATCAGGTCCTCTTGACCTTTATTTATACATTACAATAGCTCATCGACCGCCTTAGGCTGAAACCTAAGTACCAAAACCCTAGATACAAAAAACCTAGGTGTCTAAAACCCTAGGTCAACTTGACCCACATTTTCAAGGGTTCACTAGCCTGTCTTTTCTTCTTTCTCTCGTGGTTCTCTCGAAGCATCTACCAGTGGATTTTTCCACTTGTTGAGTTGTCCACGATATGTCTTCCTTGTGGATCTGTCATCCTTGATGTCCTCGTCCAATGGATTTATTTCTCTTACTTCACTCCTTCTTTTTTTCTCTTCTGCTCACTTTGAACCAGTATCAATCATTGGTCTTCCACACAATTCGCATTTCATCTTTTATGCCTTAATCTTCACTTTCTTCCAAAACCAAGGGCCAACAGTTGTTAAAAGGTTGACGACATGGACTAGTGAGGAATTGTATACCATGATTTTATAACCTTGGATAGATCAGGGAAATCCTTAAGAATGTGGCTACCCTTACAAAGCTTGCAAGGGTACTTGGGCTTACGGGTTGTCTAGGTGACCTTGGCACCATCAACACTCCCAACATGAATATCAGTAATTGGTTGTTTTCCAAAATGTCTGGAAGTGGTCGTAATTTTGGACCCTTGCTTATTTTTCTTCTTCTTATTTTCCATCGGGTTACTAGCTTCAGAGATTTCACTCGGTGAAGAAGATGAAATAGAAAAAACCTTGCAAGTGAACAAGGTGAAGAAGTTATTACTGGTGAAGAAGGTGAAGGATCAACATGCGGTTGATGTTCTTGTGGGGAAGTGATTACAACCAAATCATTTGTTGCATTCAATATTACCTGACTCCAAAACAACCATACTGGTAATCCAATTGTGAGACCTAGAAGGCTCAAAGTAGCGATGTAAGGAGGACCAACATTTCAGTAAGAAGGAAAAACAAAAGGTTCCCCTAGAGCAAGGGTTGCTTCATTGGTCATTCCGGGAACTGGCATCATAAATATAGATTCAACTTAAGACTTGTAAGGAAAAAAAAATAGCACATGCTAAAAATCTAGTAAGCAAGCAAGCAAACACTACTACATTGGGCGGAAATTACGACGAAATATTACGACGGTTTAAAATTTCGTCGTATTGTTTTTTCTTTTTTTGGACTAAATTTACTTTTTTTTTTCGGGGTCCAACTGTTGGTCTCTCTAGTGACCAACATTCCACGTTGGTCATTATAATGACTAAATTTAGTCAGTGGATCGACCAACCATGATTTAGTTTCTATAGCGACTAACTTTAGTCATTATAATGACCAACTATGGCACATGTGAGAATCAAATGGTCATTTACGGCAAATCAATCCTATATATATCTCAGTTACAGAAAATTTTATATAGTTGCGACAATCATTTTCTAGAGTTGTGAAAATCATTCAGGTGTTCTGATGCAATGGTGTTCTGGTTTTTCATGAAATCTTGATTTCAATTCTCTTTCAAGAAGAGAAACATTGAATTGATCAGACTCTACATAGCTGAGATTTTGAAGGTCAGTACTTAAAAAATTTCTATGTGATTTAGTAATTTGGTGCTATTGAACTATTTTATGGTTTATTTTCACTCCTTAAGTTAGATTTTATGGTTTATTTTAACTCCTTAGAAAGAGTTTATGGTTTATCCACTTTTGATAGAGTAAATATATTATTGATTCAGCTACAATCACTCTAATTAGATTCAATCACTCTAATTTTTTTCTTATATTTCATGGAACTTCTTGAATATCTAAGTATCCTTACCTTAGTAAATTTACATTTAGGGTTTCCTCCTTGAGTTGGAAAAGAACCAACTAGAAGTGAAGAGCAGTGGCTTTTTTGGTCATATTGGGCATCAGTACTCTTGTGTATCCCTAAATCTACCCTAATTTTTATTAGGGACTTAATATTATATCGTGTGATTTTGGGTGATAATAGATCCACCTCCTCTTATTAATGGAATATTGTGATTTTGGGGATGAATCAAAGTATGAGGCTTTAAACTTGGACAGTAAAAGATGTATAGTGTATTGTTTATCATTACCATGCCAAGGAATTGTTTGCCAACTTTGATTGGTTGTCTTCAAAATAATTTTCTTTAAATCATCATTTTTATGAGAATTAAAGTTTCCTTTACGCTTCTTATGTCATGATTTATTTTTCTCCCCAAACTCTTTCTTGCACTTCTATCAATTTTGACAACATAATAGTAGGTGGATCGCAA
>JZKD02S1832108.1:127835-195284 GCA_000966675.3 Picea glauca | reverse complement strand
CCACCGATATCCCGACAGTAAAATCCCCGAGATCCGGAGCGTTGACCGTTGACATCGCGGATCGGGATTCGGAGATTTCATATTGCACTGAAGGTGCGCATAAGGTTCGCGAGTCTGCGAAACCCAACTTCCCGAGTTCAAAAAGGGAAGGTTCCTGAGACGACTGTGGGTGATAAAAACTCCCGAGAAGGAGTTGGAAGAGCTTCGACTCTTCGGGCCGTAGAGTGAGAGGGTCCTGGTGGGGCGACCGACTGCTGAGAGTGCGGTTGCCATCACCAATACTTAGAGATATATCCAACACATGTAACAAGGTGAAATCAACTAGATAAACATGGCAAAATCAACTAGATAAACATGGGAAAACAGATCCAACACATGTAGTCAAGGCGAAGTCATGACATGGAATTTGCTCTAATAGCCCATGTTTCACCCAATGTTAATATAATTTTGATACTCTCATGGTATTAAATTTTACATGGTAATTTCCTAATATGCCTCCTTCAGATTCCCACAATTCTAATTCAATTTCAAGTATTCAAGAGGAAGTTAGGTCCAAGATACCAAAACCTATTGTTTTTGTTGTCTTTTAAGTGCATGAAATTGTACAGAATACTATTTGTCCAATATTTCCATGGCATGTATAAAATTTGTGCTTGAAACACTTGGGTCCATCTTCTATCCAATACCATGAGTTTCACTCAATGTTTACTTTGCAATCGTTAGATATGACTATTTTACTAAAACCACCTATTTAAGCCTAGTTTGGGGATTAAACAAAGCCCTAACTTGTATAGCCTATAGCTCGAAAAATATGATGAACTAGATTTTCAAATTTTCATGCAATGTACTTAGTTCTTTCCTCTATTGATCCTAAAATTTCCATGCAATTCTAGTGATCCTAAAATTTCCTCTATTGACAATAAATTTCCATACTATGAAGATGTCAAAGACACACACTTCCATTCTTGCAAATGTCTCCTATAGGTCATCCTTTTGAATGATACAATATCCATACACCATAAATAGTGTTTGGAACTGATTTATTTCCATCATTTTTTATATCTACAATATTCCATGGAAACCCCATACAAAACTTCTCTGATACCAATATGATATATAAACTATAGTCTATCATGGGTATTACATCGGACACTTTGTTACAAGACATCTTAAATTCTACTACAAAATACCATGAGATTATACTCATTTATACAATATTTTCTTTTGATCAAAATGTAATATTACAAGTATATTAGTCAAAATATTGAAATGAACTAAGAATATAAGAGAGAACATATGTTAGTAAAATGAGCACACCAACACAAGGAATGACAATATGTACTATGGGAAACCTGATTTGGGAAAACCCAAGAAGAAAATGAGCAATGCACCTTGTTGTTTACAAAGAAGCATGGACTCACTATGGAGTTACAATAGACATAATCACTTGTAAAAAACTTCTATAAGGTCTTTTTCTACCTTTGTTCTACTCAAATATAACAATCATTTTCTCTAGTCATCTATATTACAACTGCCTTCTTCAACATTTGGTGTATTGAGGGAACCCAATGCTTCTTCATATAGGAGAAATCCTTTTCACCATATAACCTACTTACTATCATGATAAAATCCCTCATGGGTTCTCATAAATTAGAGGTGGGATACAAATTAGATGGGAAATTCTAAATTATTTCTTCTGTCTTCCCACATAATTTTGGCCCAACACCTACCCAAAATACCGAGTGAAGAAATACTTTGTGTTTTCTCAAAGGTTGGGCTCCAACCCTAGATGCAACAGTCTTACATGTCAAGTTATCTTTTCAATGTTTATCTTTAGCTATACTATAATATGAATATCGTTTTCCTAACATTTCCTTATCCCTCGATGGAGTGTAGGTACAACCAAATATGTATCTATCAGGCCTATCATCTAGCTCGAGCAATGAAATTTTGAGAGGGACAAGGGAAAACATATCCAACACATGTTACAAGGAGAAATCAACTAGAGGTGAAAAGGTCAGAAGAAAGTTTGGTAGGAGCATGAAATTCTTTCTTGCTTAAGGATGATCATGCTCTTGTGACGATGAGAGAATAGGTGACATCGAAGTTCCCTTGAGGTACAAACACCTACTGAAACATGGGTACCCAAGGAACTGCTAGAGTTGGACACTGACTTCTATGTTAATGAGGGGATATATCGCATTACTCTGTCATCCATCCATGGCCTTGGTTTATTCTCCATGGATGGCATAAAGGTAAAATATGGCGAATTAGTTGAATTGTTTAAGTATGTTAGACCATGTTACACTTATAGAGTATGGTTGAGGCTGGTCCAATATATGCCTAGTATGCAGAGATACGCACTCGCCACAAATTATATACATCTGAAAGACAATAATAAAAATAAAGGAGCGACTATGTATATTGATGGAAGGCCAAAGGCATCGGGGAATATTGCAGGTCTTATAAATAGTACAAGGCCTGGGACGACAAGAAAGGAACTCATTTGTATTTTTTAGGAGCATGAAGGTAATAGGATATTTGTATGTGCAATGAAAATAATAACAGTAGGAAAAGAGTTGTTGGTCAATTACAATCTTAATCGAGTCAACCCAAGAACATCTTCTTTTGCTACAGTACAAAACCCATTATACCCAAACTTAAAAAGGGATTACTTAATTTGTGAATGTTTCATTTGTGACGAAATTTTATTTTATTTATGAATGTTCCATTTGCTAATTTTTTCTTGATTTTTCATTTCCAAATATTTGCAAATTTGTAGGTATGAATGTTTCATTTGATAATATTTGCCAATATTCCATTATTTCATATATTGTTTTTTCAATATTTCTTGCACGTACTAACATTCTTCTTGAAATTATGCTAGAGTGGTGATCGAGGAAAAGGCCCTGAGCGTGGAAAAGGAATTGATCAGGGAAAAGGCCCCGTTCCTAGCACCTCTTTGACCTAAAACGATGAATATATAAGTGATGAAGAGATATTTGATTCTAGAGACCCCTTGCAGACAATAGAATTGTCCCTAAGAAAGGCCAATAGGGAATTTTAGGATTTGGTTGATGTTGGGACAGAAACTGCTGAGGATTTCCAAAGGATAGTTGAATTACATGTTAAGATAGAAAATTATGGGGTAAGTCATGTCATCTAAAAATATCAATTTTTGGTTTTAAATTTTGTAATTTGATATATGCAATTAACACATATTTCTTATTGTAGAATTTTGTGAGATTGATGAGAGGGGAAGGGTAAGGTCCTAGTGGCAGTAGTAGGACTACAATAGTGAACCCACATGGCCACGTAGCCACCAGGATATTTTCCACCCCAAGTGTGCTACCTGAGACTGATTATATACCTTCTAGGGGTGATGCCCTGCCCCCACAACACACGCCAAATCGTGCAGGTGGTGTAAATAATCATGGATCTGATCACTCTTCCATTGATTGTTACCCTGGCACTACACATATCCAAAGCACAGGAACAACCACGGTATCATTTTTAGTCGACCAGGACATGGTTCCTCTAAAAATAGTACAGCTACCAGGTATTTAATATATGTCTTTATAGATATCCATGTTATATAATTGTTTAAACAATCACATATCAGTGAGATTTAAATTACTAATGATGACGATGTTTTACAGGAAACAATGTGTTCTACAATAGTTTGCATGACTATGCATTAGAACTTTTTGGGTCAACCATTCAACTACGATGGAATCGACAAAATTTCAAACTGAAAAGCCTTCTTATATCCAAACTAGTTGGCGAGTTTGGTGACTTGTTCAATAAGTCGGAAGTCCTGAAAAGGACCAGCAAGCATTTGAAATATGTTAGAGAGGCATATAGGAATAAGTTAGTACAAGACCCCAAGTGCGAACGCCCTTTGGTTGTCCTCGAGAGGGAGTGGAAAGAAATTATTCTCGATGCAAGTGAATTAGCGATGAAAGCACAAGGGAAGAAACCACCTGGCCCTAGAAAGTAAGAGGTGTTTTCAATTTACTATGACAATCTCTTGTTTACTTTACGAGGAAAACAATCAAAATCTAACATATTTCAAAATATTATGTAGACTCCAAGACACTTCCAAGGCAACAAAGGCAAGAAAAGACAAACACGGCCAACATAAACTAGGCCAAGGTGGTTACAGGAGATTGAAGGCACGGGTTGTAAGTGCCCAAAAATTTTACTTTTTTTTTATCATTGTCACAAAATATGTAATTCATTGCAGCTAGTGACTAATGATTTTGATATTTCTCAATGCAAGGGGATTTGTTCAACAACAAAGCCACAGAAGAAGATCTAAAGGTCAGGTTCATGCAGTGTTTTGATGGCGTGGTGGCACGATGAAAAAGCTTGGGGAAATCACCATGTGTCTCTCTGGAGGACATGGTAAATAAAATGAAATTAAAAACTTGTTGATTAGTTTTTACTCATTGATTACTTGTAATGTAAAATATATTTTTTATTCATTTAAAATGTAAAATAATGTGTTTCTTTTCCACATTCACAGTAGAGTAAAAATGATACCAATGCTTCTGATGTACCCGGTGAACCACATCCCGACCCCCATATTGATTCAAGCGTTGTTGTCGAAGACCATTACATAGTGGTATGCGCGCATTTTTAATGTTTGTCCATTTTTCAATGAGTATTAATATTTAGGGTATATTATGTACTAAATACTTATATTGTTTCATATGGAAGAGCATGTAGATGTTGATCGAGAGCAGAGATCAACAAGCACAGAAACAACAATGCGGCCACCAACTACTATTTCTACTGCACCAGCTAATCCAGGTATAAAACATTGTAATTAAATCTGTATTAATTAAATTTCCCTAGGAAAAGTGAATAACAATATCACTTGATTTTTTTTTGTTGTTGTAGCAGTGGATGCCCATGCGCATCCTTAACCTCTACATTGAAATACTAGAAGTTCATCATGGTGTGAGGTGTTGAGTATTGATGATGCAACACTTCAAGAAGACCCAATAACTGTGGGGGATCAGTTAAAGGATGATGATGATGACTTAATTTTTGCTTTCATGGAGACCAAGAAGAAAAACAAATGATTAGAAATTTTATTATTAATATAAATCCAATATATTTCTAGTCCAATGTAATATATTTTGTTTTCCTAAATGTCATGAATGTTATTTGCTTTCATGTTTTTTGTTTTAGCACATGGCGATGAATGTTTTTTGCTTACATTTAATGTTACTGTCATTTCTAATTATAGTTGTAAAATCTAGATAGATTGGGTATGGGGAAATGAGAGTGATGTGAGAGGAGGGGAAGGGCCAAAAGAGCTTCCACCTTCATGTGGTTGGTCTTGTTCAGTAGAGAATAATTTATTCTCAAAATGAAGAGAAGCTCATTCAGGTATTCGTCTTTAGTCATTAATTTGTAGAGGTTGTTATATATTTAATTACTATTCTGAAATATAATTAAGTCATGTGATGAATCACAGGATGGAGAGGAGCAACATTGGAGGAACCCCATCACTCAAAGGTATGGATCTTGTTAAGGATTGGTTTAAGGTGATTTTTGGTTGATTTATGACTATCATGATATTTTGAAAATGAATGTGGATATCAATGATTTATTTTAGGAAATTTGAATTTAAGAAGACAAAGTTATGTTGACTCCACGAGTGTTAAGGATGCATGGCGGTGGGCACAATCCCCAGGGTATATCTCTCTAGCTAACACTGTCGCTGGCCTAAATCAATGTAGTACACACTTGGATCATGTTCCTTCTAACTACATTTAGATACTAAGTTTCATATAAGTATACCTTACAATTGTTGTTATCACCATGTTTGTGTGGGTTTGTTCTTTTGGTCACTTGTTTATTAAATATTTCCTTGAGCTAATGATAAAGTTGAACATGTGACAAGCACACAAATGTAATTATGTTCCCTATAGTTAAGTGCAACTTATAATCATTTATCATAAATAAGGAAATGATCTTTTTCTTAAATTTAGATTTGAGTCCTAGTTGATGCCATAATTTAGATTTATGTGTTGTGTGGTGATTAATTGTAGCAATGGGAATAACTTCTTATCATTCAATTGAGTTCAGTAATGAGGTGTGTATTTGGAAGAACTTCCTTAGGAATTTCTACCATATGACTATCCTAAGCGATTTTTTCAGCCCCAACCTACCTAACATTGACCTATTTTCATACTAGCTCACCCTAGGATATCTCCCCTTTCATGAGCTAGCAAATCTAGGTATTCATTGACTTGTTGAGGCCATTTACTTGAAAATGGATTCATTCATTGGTGTTAATACACTCACTCACTTAAAATGTTATATGGATGCACTTTAGTCGAACTTCTAAATCCCTTCATTGGTGTAAATCCTTTGATTGGTGTTATGGTAGCACCCAACGGCCTTCATATACATTTGTCAGGTGGACACCATTGGCACAGTGTTGATCAAAATACCCAACAATATAGAGATGTAAAATATGTAGGAAATGGCCATATCTATGATTACAACTTGTCAAATTTTCCACATTCCTTTCATACAATGATATCCTACCTAGGAGTAGAAACAATACCCCAAAGCACCCTTCAGTTAACATTAAAAGTTTGGCAATGACTTGTGAATAAAGTTTAGTTAATTATTATATGCTTGTCTATGAGTTGCAATGGATGCCCATGGATACATTGTGTTACATGTTGTTGGTGTGGTATTTCATATTCACCCTAATATAATTTTCAAAAATTACAAGTATGCTTACTAAATTCTACTCTTATTATCTTGAAAGAAAAGCTTCAATAAACCAACATTTTATTCATGTTTTTGGTGCTTAGAAATCTTTTTAAATTACTCTCAAACTCAAATCCTTGTTTGTGAGGATTGAAATCAAATATCATGAAAATGTATTATATCTTAACTAATTTTGGAAGTTGGGCAGTCCAAAGAGTTAGAAATTTTGCATCTTACTCGTGTTTTTGGTGCTTTGAAATCTTTTAAAATTTCAGATCAATTTTAATCATGGGGAAGAAACAATAGCATTAATATGTAAGTTTTGTGCTCCATGATGGATCCAATACTGTTATGGGCATTGTTCACAACTACATTTTTTCTTATTTTTGTTATTTAAAGTATTTGTAAGTTTCTATTTGAATTGGTTGCAATTTTTTAAAATGTTTACCTTTCAGAATGTCCAATGGTGCTTATCTCTTCTTCTTTTGGCAAGACCCATGCCCAAAATGCTAGAATTTGTCTAAAACCTTAGGCCTCAAAACCCTAGAATTTGTCTAAAACCTTAGGCCTCAATTGTAGATAGATGAATTTTTTTTGGCAAAAGCTAAGAAAAATTCATGTATTCATAAGTGGAGGGTAGTATCAAGAATATCTAGATCGAGTGAGTGAAGGAGTATAAGATTGGGGTTTTTTTGGGACCATTAGGACCTCTGCAGATGGATCCATGGTGGAAATTCCTAATGCATATGCACTATGTGATAACTCTCACTAATACATGCATGATGGAAAATATTAGTTGTGTGAGTTGTACTAGAAAAACAAAATTGTGTATGTGCATTATTGGCATGTGTGAAAAGAGAAGGATTAGGGTTCTCATCGTTAAGATATGCTAGCGAATATATATATTTTCTATGTATATGTCAATTAAAAAGGGACCAAATCTATGCAAACCAATATTTCAAAATCATGGAGGAGTTATTGGATATATTGGTGTGCACACAAATAAGAGTGGTAATTCTATATTAGATCCATTGTGTTGACTATTCTAAATTTTCTTGCAAGGAGTGTAGATTTTCTAGGATTGACCATGATATATTTCTCAATAAGTTGTAGATCAACTGTAGAACGGTGGAACCTATAAATGTTATTACTTTGAAAGAATAAGATTTAGATTCTACTCATGCTTTGGTATACTCTATAGGACTTGATCAAATTTAGTTCCATTCCAGTGGCTCTACAATAAAGATTAAAAATTTTCTTCAAAGATTCTGCCTCCCTAAGTGAACCAACACTAAAGAGGTGGATATTGTCGACATAAAGGATATGGATTAAGGACAAGCAATCTGTTAAGTAAAAAAACAAAGGATGAGAAGGGTAGGCACCCTTAAATCTAGTTCTTGAATGGATAGTTAAAGCCTATGTAATTCAATATAAGCCTTAAATACAACCAGCTTACTCTGCCATAAGAATTTTGGCTGACCAATCTTAATTACAATTGTCTTTTTTATGTAAATAAAATACAAGACTTCTTTTGCTACCCCGACAAAACTACTCTCATATCTGCAAGTTCACAAAACTTTGAGGTTATTTCTTCCATTTGGCTTGGACATTTTCCAAATTGTATTTCTGTATTGTTTCCCTTCGGAATGATTTTGAAAGAATGTGTGTTCATCACCTCTAGATAGTCATACTTCTTTTCTCTGCTCTTCTGTATTGTTTCCCAAGTACATAATGAAAGTATGCTTATGTAGCTTGCTAGTCTGGGCTTATTCCTCTGTGAATGGCATATTTTTATTTTTATTTTAAAACCCAACATTAGTCTCTCTAGTGACTAACATGTCCATTGCTTGTATTTCCATTTGGTTTCAAATTATGTAACTTGGTCTCTCTAGAAACTACCTGTTTGTCCTTCGTTTGACCTTTTTAGCTTCAGGTTTGGTCGCTCTAGCAACTAATCTTCATCGTTCTACTGACTCAGCGTGGTTTACTGACTAAGTTTGCCAGGGTTGTCTTGGTTTCTCTTACGACTAATATTAGTCATTAGACCAAATAACATTCGTCACTAGCTGACTAATTATGGTCGCTAGAGTGAACAAGGTTATGTTTTCCTTAGAGATGCTAGCAAGGCTTGCGGATAATGTTGGTCGCTAGACCGACTAATCTTGGTTTTTTGACCGACGAATGATAACTTTTACCTATTGTGAATAGTCTTCTTTTCCCTATTGCTAGACTGGATAAGATCCATGTGTGGCCGCTAGACCAACGAATTGATTCCAATGAAAAAAACAAATCATCTTGTTCGCAACAATGACCCTATTCCGATGAAACTTCGTCGCAAAAACATTCAAATTTAATAGTGAAACAAAACCTTCTCACAATGAACACACTAGTTGGTGATGAAATCCAACGTCAAGGGAACAATGTAAGAATGGGTTGAGATAGAGTGGGTGGAAAAGTTATGTTGACTACCTGCTTAATAGACGTATTCCCTGGTGCAAGATTCCACACAATAAACATGGATTTACCCTCCAAGGAGCTCAAGTGAGTTTGGCCAACATCGATTCCAGGTACAGCGAAGACTTCCCCTTCACTATCACCTCATGTATTACCCTCAAGAGAAAGGCCACTAAGGTTACCAAATACAACAATGATTCGTGGGGAAACAGTCGAAATTCTGATACACGTGCAAGGGTAGGGAAACTGAGCCCGAAATCGACTTGAGAATACTTTCACAAGGTTGTTTTCTCAAGTGACCCCCAATAATACGTGAAACCACTACACCAAGACCAGCAATGCAGGGTTAGTCACTCTACTAGTCTCAATGCAACCTCATGATTTCCCCTTGTGTGAGAAGGGCTTCCCAATACAAAATTTAATAAGTGGATTTACCACTCCCTAGCACAAGATTGTATGTTTGTTTATAGATTTGGAAAGTTATCTTTCAAACCTATTCCAAATCCCTACACTCTAAGCTAATGTAGGTTTGCTACCAAAAAATATAAAAATGTCTAATCAATTTTTATAAGTGCTTAATTTTAACACTTTTGTTTACTCAAGAGGAAAATGGCATGGACTAAATTATATTTTGACCGAATCTAAACAATGCAAAGAAATGAGAATGAAAATATTTCACTTCGATGAAAGCTATATTATGAGAAGGAGAAAATGTTTATCATTCCTAGATGCACAATGTCCCAAAATTTTATTAAACTCATTAATATCAATATCTTCAAGAAATGAGCCAAAGAGATTGTACACCAATACGGGATTCTTTCTCCCCCCAATTCAAGACCAAAAAATGCCAAAAACCATGCAATTTTTCTACTTCAAATTCAAGGATGCCCCCCAATCTAATGCAAAGCAAGAAATTAAATTTTCTATTTCAAATATAGCTAAAAGAAATAGCAAAGATCTTCAAAACAAAAGAAACCCAAATAGAAAAGTTTCTTTTAAAATGAACTATTTAGAAAAATAAGTGTTCTTTCACTAAACAATTCTTTGTAACTGAAAGACACTCAAAGCAAGAGATCAAATATTTCAAAAGAAAACAAGCTAAAACAAAGAAAATAAGGATAAAAGGAGATTCAAAGACTGTCAAGAACATTGTAATCAGACTATAGTCAAACCCAAAAATTCACCCCCAAACCATATCTAAGATCTGGGAAAGAAAAACCATCCAAAATTAATTTTTCACACAATCGTCACAGGATATTATACTAACACAGTGTGATGATCTCAGATCGTCACAGGCTAGAGAACAAAACTTTTTTATGATGTCTCACTATCTCTAAAGGCAGGGTGCGACGAACACCTAAAAAATGGAAAAATTAAAAAGCATGAATGTTTTTCAGTGAATTCAACAATTAGTGCGTCAGAATAGATATCCTAGTGACTCGAAAAATCATAAACCAGGCAAACAAGAAAGGAAGCTATACTACTAGGAAAACAATCTATTTCCCCACTATGGTCACCAATTTTGTTATCGGAAAAATCAGTAATTGAGGACACAAACGGATCTCCCTAGTTTCACCCTGAAACTAGAAAAAAACAAGACAGAATATAAAACTTCCCCTAAGTGTTAATTATCAAGCATACTAACTAACAAGAGATCAATGGAATACCTTTTAAATGTCGTTTGTCCTTGCTAGTGTCATCCTCGCTCCATTCCAAGTCTTATGGGACATTGAACCTTTTAAAAAGAAACAAGCCAACGAAGTGAAATCAACAATGTATACTTAACAAAACCTATGTATGTGATCAAGGAGTCATACAATAAAATAAGAAAATTTTTATGGGAAATAAATATATCACTGTATTAAAGATATGAAAAGGAGAATACAACCAATGCCTTGATGTTGTAAGGTCCCTTCCAACATTTCCTTTCTTCCCACACACTTATACTCCACATATTCTGAGACTATATATTTGAAATTCACTCACAATATATCTTGACAAAGAAAATATCATAGCCAACATACAAGCTCCAAAAACTCCAACCTACAAAAATTAAGAACTAGCCATTCCAAAAACTCTAACCCAAGAAATTTCCAAGTATCTTTCCCATGAGAACTCTTCTCCTTTTATAAGTTGAAAAGGACAAGGTGAGGAGGTTAGGATGATCCCACTAGAATAGGGATGCGACTCAGATCCAAATCGATCAAAGGCCACCTCACCCTCGAAGATTCCATTCTATAAACATCAAGAAGATGCTCTTTTTCTTCGTAAACAAGATCATCACACCCTTCAAACTAAGCAAATTGCGACAATGTCACAGGCCATTGTGGTGAAACCTACAACGATCCTAAACATTTTCACCCTTAACACTGAGCAAGGTGCGACAATCCCTTTTTATAAGGTTTTGACAAAGGAAAAGATAATTTTCATCTTTCTAGAAAAACGTGTCTTCATTCTTCTTCAAGGATTCAGGCTAGTGATCCTTCTAAAGACAAAGGATAGGTGTACATCATTAATGGTCATAGGGGTGACAAAAATAATGTGTAACAGGAGGGGATTGTAATACCCATGTTTCCCCCAATTTGTAAATATAACTATAACTGGCCAAGAGACTATGGTAGATTAAATATGTGTGAATGTTTGATTTGATGAATCCTTGTATAAAAGTGTCAATGTATGAATTTATGTTATTAATAGATTTTGAATATGTGTTGCACAACTGCTGAAAGGGGAGAAGTTTTCCAAGATAGACCATGGATTCTATGAGAGAGATGGTGACGGGAAACCAAGAATGGTTGAGATGACCCTCACCAAACCAGTACCTACTGGGTGTAATTGCTCAACAGTCCTCTAACCCATAAATGAATTACTAGTCAGGCTGGTAGTTGGAAGGCCATCCTCAAGAGTTAATGAGGATATGGGGCAGGTTACCCATATGTATGGATTCCAGGCATGACCATGAATTGGTATTCAAACCCATGCAACCTTGTTGAGGAGGGAAATAAATGAGATAATTCAGGGACAGAGACAAATGGGTGAGATAGAAGAGTATAGAAAACACTCTCCCAAGATGAGAAGAAAAGCATACTCTGATTCCAGAGTTGAGAGGAAAAATTCGAGCAGTAAGCTCAATCTGGCTATAAGAATCTGTGGACAAGGTTTGTCTACAAGTTGATAAACAAGGTTGATGAGTGATTGAGGAAGTACTCGTGCAGAACTCCTTGATTGGAGTAGAGAAAACCAGACACCCAGTTCCTGTGGGAGGAGAATCACAACCTTCGTCCCTGACTATTGTGCAGCAAAGAGAAATATTCTCTCTTAGATCATCATGGTCTAGCTCAGGGGTGGCTAGTGATAAATCCATTAGGAGTGATTGTGCCTATGGGTGGGAGGAAACATGCACCCCTTTCAGCATTTTCTTCACATTTTCTAGTTATGATAAGTATTTTCATCCTCTATGTATTATATTGGATGTGATGATGAAATTTTTTTGTTTATGATTCAATCTTGCAGTATTTGAATATTTATTATATAGGATCTTTTTCTTCTATAAAATTATATACTTCATGGATTTCAATTTATCTCATTTTTGTTGCTAGATAGATATGAGATGTGAATTCACAGGAGAGATGGGGTAGGATTGACTTAAAACGTCAAAGTCCTAGAAACCCTTTGAAGTTTACCTTAGCGGGAATTTCAAGTTTGATTATGTGGGAGAAGGGTGTTTTTCCTTTAGACTATTCACTCATCTGAACGAGGGCTCATTCCCATGCCCTTAAACCCTTTGTTGCAAAAAGGATTTGCACTTAGTCCATAATATTTTCCAAGAGACACATGTGACCACGGCCTAGGAACCCTGTGCTAGTCCAAAAGGATCTATCTCTTTCGGCTTCGGGACTTCGGGACTTGTGACTCCACAATACTTGAAAGTAGTCGAAGGTTGAAGTTGTGAATTGACAAGGATCTTCGATCTGGGTGTTATCTCCTCAAATAAATTGGTGGATTTTATTTGTTTTTTTTAGGTGATAGGCTGTGATCTAAATTTAATTTCTAAATTTCTGAAAGTAGGTTAGAAAGTCTGTATTTTGAAAACAAGCTCAAAATAAATCTTGATTTTGGTTCGGTCAAGAAAAAGGCAAAATATCAGGTTTCGGTGGTTTAGGCGAGCCTCCAATGTGCTCATTAACCATCGAAAGTCTTCATTTTTGGCAGTTAAGGGGGTCATAGCAGAAGGCAAGTAACCACCAAAAGTGTTTGAACGGGAAAAATGAAAGATCATGCTTTCGCATGAGCCAGCTATCAAGATTGGCGCAATGATTAGAAACACAACCGTCGAACGCTCGCCATGCGGGAGATGATGCACGTTCGTGGCGTCCATCCGAAAGGTTTGAAGCCCCTGTGTCTTATCAACCGAATTGGTCATTTCAAATCCACACAGGGCGGTGATTGGCAGGTATGATTGCACAAAGCTACCCTCCATTTCAGTTACAAGTACGTTAACCATCATGAGCTGGTCATTCTTGCATCTGAAACCATGATGAGTCATTATCAATCCCGGGAATTGTTGAAGATAACTATAAGCTCGCAATTTCATCAGTAAATCGTATTTTCAAGAGTCTCGATCCCGTGTTCTCTGAAGATCGTCAAAGTGTCACTAAGTCCAGCAAGAACTCCCGAGTCAAGTAAGCTTGTTCGGGTTATCAGGTAAGTTCGGAATCTATTATCTTTCAGTTCAGAAATACAAATGTCTCCGAAAATTTAAAGTTTCGGCATATTCTCAGGAAAGCGGTCATCCAAAACTATGTTAGTTTTTCGAACTTGGTTTGTGTCATCCTGTTTCACCAGTTTTCCATAAAATATTTTGTTGTGTTCATAGTTCCCAGAGTCAATGTCTCCCGAATGTCTTGTTTCCCACAGTTTCAGGCACAGTCGAGTCTAGCACAACAGTTATTTTTGACAAATGGTGGAGAAAGGAGATGTTTCAAAGGTTTATGGACATCTTTAATTAAGACAGAAAATCAGGACACCTTGCCACATCAACAAATTCGACTTGGTCTCTATTTGAAAGTTATCATTTAGCCTTGGGAGGCTGTTCTACACTACACCAACCATCAACAGAGAGAAATCTGGGATTGGCCTCATTTTGGGGAAGCATCCCACTTCTTTTGCAACTGAATTTTGAGTTACTATTTTTAGTATATCTGATCCTTGTTTTCAGGATCTTAGAACTACTTTGTAATGCTATAAAGCTTAAGATAGAAGATGAACCAAGGGTTCGATTTTGGGTTCTACATGCTGCTATTGTAAGAGAGACTTATTCTTAATTTATGAAACATTTCAAGCTTCCTTCAGTTGTGTTGTCAAACTTTTTCTTTCATGTTCTCTGATATCTTATGAGTGAATGATTTCTTTATTGGCACTTATACAATCTCCATGTGATTTTCATCTCACTAATTGATTGATTAAGTTAATAATCATAAGTTATTTCCTTAGTTCTTAAACCCATTGTGCTTGTTTTATATGAGTATAATCTGGTTCAATAGCTATCTTCTCTTCCATTTAATCAAACCTTGTCTGATTGCATTACTAGAAGGCCTTGTGATATTTGATATCTCTAGACAGTCTTAAACACATAGTCCAGTCCCTAGATATTCATCTTGATCAAAAAACCACATCAATTATTAAGAAAATATTTTCCAAAAAGAGTTAGTTACCAGGAATCTCCAACTTACAACCTAGGAGAGTTTCCGGGAGTGATCACAAATTGGTGTCGTTGCCATGGAAAGGAGATCGAAGATCGGCATCTCTGGGAGACGACATAGATCTAGTTCTTGATGATAGACAAGAAGTAGACATTTTCGGTTGTACATTTTCTATCTGGCGACTCCATTGAAATGAAGTGGCTCCAAAAAGAGCTCACACCAGGGCGAACCCAGAAGGCCCATTGACAACACCAGTTCCTGATCCCGAGAAGATCTTCAGTAAGGGAAAATCTTTGCAAAGACAGGCTTCCCGATCTGCAAGGGAAGTTGATTTAGGTATTCAAACTAATACTCATCATTCCATATCTAAAAATTCTTTGGTTGAATTCCCTACTGAAACTCAAAATTCTCAGGAAATTGAAAATTCATCTCAAGTTTCTAAGGTAGAAGAACCTTCATTTTCTTCTAACATTACTGATTCTATTCTTGAGATTGACATTTCATCCCATCCAAAAGAATTGAATACAGAATCCTCCAAACAGAAAGGAAATGCTTCTTCATCTTCTTTTGATTCATCACCCATCAAACCTTCGAAAGGTGTCTTATACACTCACACCAATCTGCCTGTTCTTGAAGAAATTCTCCATGATCTATCCTCTAAGGGTGAAGAGAATTTAGTGTTGTTGCTTGGTCAATTTTATAAAGCCTTTTATTTTTCACCGGTCTTTGAACCTTCTGCTCAAGACGAAGTGAGACAACCATTCTATTTTAACTTAGGCATCTCATCTCCTCCATCATCTCCCACAAGTTCCTCATCTATATCAATCACCAAGACTGTCATGGCTGCCCCGTTGACCAGGATGGAACAGATCTTGGCAAACAGATATGCCCCACTTGTATTGCCAAATCCCTTGTCTTCCATGCCAACAAGTGACTATAAAAAATATATGCCAAAGTTTACAGGAGCAGGGGAGTATACTGTTGAAGAACACATTGAAGCTTTTTATGCTTATGCAGAAAACATTAATATTTCAGAAGAAGATGTGTGGACTAGATTTTTTGTTCAGAGTTTGGATGGCCATGCCCAAAAGTGGTTCAAAGAACTACCAGCAAATTCGATCACTGGTATTGAACAATTAGATGAGGTATTCCTGAAACACTGGGGAGAACGAAGAGATCTGTTATACTACATTTTTGAGTTTGGAAATTTGAAGAGAGGAGACGGAGAATCGGTCTCAGACTTCATCAAGAGATTTAATAAAATGTTTGGTAAGATCCCTGCAGAGATTTAACCAAGCGATGCATCGGCAAAGATCACATTCTCTGCTGCCTTTGATTCATAGTTTTGTCTCATCCTTAGAGGAAGATGATCAGCCACGCTTGCTTTAATGCAAGATGCCACCCTCGAGGTTGAGTCTAACATTACAGAATCACAGAAGCTTAAAGGAAGGGCTGAGAGGAAGAAGTCTATTGTTGAGTCCTCCTCTTCTTCTAATAGTAAAATGGAAAATATGGCTAAGATGTTGGACAGTCTGACATCCGAAATGTCCAAATGAAAGTCCAAAGTCAGCAACCAGCAAGGGCAAAAGAGCCAAATTCTTTTGCCCCGAGAAATCCAAATGATTTTCCTTATAGAAGGAATAGCCCATGAGTTCAGATCCTTCAAAGAGATAGAAATCCAGTTGATGACCAGAGGATTAGACCACCTCTTCAAAATGAAGTATTGGATGAAGAGCAACAGCCACCTCCCAATGAAATCGATGATGCAGATGAGATAAACTATTTTGGTGATGATAATGATACTTCACTTTTGACACAGGTAGACTATGAAGAGGCCTTGATGAATCAGCAAATTCAGGAAGAAAGTGTGGAAGGAGTTGTCTACTTGACAGATGATCAGAAAGGATACAACTTAAGATCCAAGAATGTTGGTCCAAAAACACCCATTGTTGCTCCTGTGAAGAACAAGGAAGATACTGCTCCTGTGAAGAGTAAAGAGGTTGCTACCAAGAAGCATCCCACTCCTGAAAAATAGACCCCCCCTCCAGCAAAATAGCAGAAGAAACAAACCCAGCCCCCAGTCAAGGAGCAAGTCAATCTCAAGGCTCCTTCCAATGAGGTAAAGGTTTCAGACAGATCATCTCTCTCTTTCAATTTTGAATCAGAAATCCAAAAAGTTAAGATACTGATGCCTTTAACTGAACTCATGAAGAATGAAATCTTTAAAGCAACCATATTAAAGTCTCTTGAGCCTAAGACCTCTCCATCGGATGATTTCGTTAACCTACAAGATGATAAGCCTAAAGTGACCATAGGGCCCATGATAGAAGCCTGTGACGATTCTTGTCCACCATTTTAAATATCCCTAAATGTCCATGACAAAATTCTTCACAATTGTTTGCTTGATTCTGGGGCATCACATAACCTTATGCCAAAGGCGGTGATGGATGAGCTTGGTCTCGAAGTCACCAAACCATATCAAGATCTTTTCTCCTTTGATTCTAGAAAGGTCAAATGTCTTGGCCTCATCAAAGACATGGTTATTAACCTCGCTCAACTGCCAATGAGAAGCATGGTTATGGACGTGGTGGTTGTTGATATTCCACCTAAGTTTGGGCTTCTTTTGTCTCGTTCATGGGGAAAATGATTAGGAGGTACATTGCAGATGGATCTGTCATATGCTATGATTCTGATGTTTGGGGGGGAGCTGAAAATACTTTACAGGGAAAACCAGCTTGCTTACATAATCAACAATGGAAACAATTATGTCAATCATCCTATCTATGTTGTGGATACAGATTTTGGTTCGTGCATCCTTCAGATTGATGATGGTCAATCAACTCCTATGCAGCTAGTGAAGCCTATTGAACAGTAGTCTGAAAGTGAATACATTTCATTCTGGACTATGTACTTTGATGGGGCCAGCACTAAAGATTCAGCAGGTGTTGGAGTAGTTCTGATCTCTCCTTCAAAGGAGACCATATCTTTGTCTTTCAAGCTCGAATTCAGAACTACTAACAACATAGCAGAGTATAAGGCTCTGTTGTTGGGATTAAATTCAGCCAAAGAGATGGGGATAAAAGGTTTGAAGGTATTGGGAGATGCAGACCTCATCATACAACAGGTAAACAACACCTTTCAAGCTAAGCATGTCAGATTAAAGGCTTACAGGGACGAGGTATGGAAAGTGTGTGATTCTTTTTCTGTTTTTGAAATTTCATATATACCAAGGGATATGAATCAACTCGTTGATTCTCTTGCTGTTTCAGCCAGCACATTCATTCCGCCCATGCCCCCTAAGCTCATTTATGAGATTCAAGTATATCAACCCTCCTTACCTGATAATATCAAATATTGGAAAGTTTTTGAAGATGATGATGAACTCAACAGATTTTTCCAAGTGGTAGACGAGTTTTCTGATTTGCATATTGATCAGTAGAATCTTAATGAAGAAGAATCACAGGAACCTGAGCTAAAGAAAAAGTTGGGCCAGCATGATATTGTTCATCTACCAAACAATTATATACCTCGAGGTTTGGTACCCTTGGAAAGGCTTTTTGATCAGAATGATGTTCCTTACAAGCCAGACAAAAAGGAGAAAGATCCAGTTTTTCACGAGCATAACATAGGAGGTAAAATCCAGCCCAAATTTATAAATTTGTCTTCTGAATTGACTGCTAATGAGAAATCCAAATACTGCAGTGTTTTGAAGGAATTTTCTGATGTTTTTGCTTGGAAATATAGTGATTTACAGACTTATGATCCCGATATTATTCAGCATAATATACCTCTTGAAAAAGACACCATTCCTTTCAAGCAAAAGCTCATACCTATCAGCCCTCTTTTGCTACTAGTGATTGAGAGAGAAATTTAAAAACTCCTAGATGCCAAGATCATAATTCCCTTGAGATACTCCAAATGGATTTCCAATCTGGTGATAGTAAGGAAGAAAAATGGCGAGGTCAGATTGTGTGTAGATTTCAGAAACTTAAACAAATTCTCTAACAAGGACAACTATCCTCTTACTAAGATGGAACACTTGTTACAGAGGATTTCAGGGGCTAACTTCATGTCTTTTCTTGATGGCTTTTCTGGTTACAATCAGATTTTTGTCCACCCTGATGACCAGGAGAAGACTGCATTCACCACTCCTTGGGGTACCTTTATGTATGCCAAGATGCCCTTTGGGTTAATGAATGCAGGGGGAACATTCCAAAGGGCCATGGACATAGCCTTGATGGAAGAAAAGGACAAGTTCATCCTCATATACCTTAATGATATTACAGTATATTCCAGCAGCCATGAGGAGCATCTGAAACATCTAAAAAGAGTGTTCTTAAAATGCAGACAGTTCAGGATCTCATTGAATCCCAAGAAATCCCTGTTTTCTCTAAGGAATGGTAAGATCTTAGGCCACATCGTCTCAGCAGAAGGTGTAATGATTGATCTAGCACGAGTGGAGGCAATTCAAAAGTTGTCCTTGCCGAGGTCAAAAAAGGACATTAAGTCACTGCTCGGTAAGATAAATTTTGTTAGAAGGTTTGTGCCCAATTTTGTTGAATTAGTCAAACACATAACATGCATGCTGAAAAAAGGGTCTGAGATAAAATGGACAGACAATGCAAGAAACTCTTTTCAGTATATCAAGAAAGCAATCATCAAATCTCTGATTTTAATCAGCCCAGATTACAGTAAGACTTTCTATGTATTTTCCTTTGCTTCCTATGACACAGTGGCAGCAGTCCTACTTCAGAAAGACGAGGAAAATCTTGATCATCCCGTGGCTTTCTTTAGAAAAACACTCAGGGATGTCGAACTAAGGTATGACCCTATCGAGAAACAAGATTATGCTCTCATAAAATATTTAAAATCATTCAGAATTTATATCCTTCATTCAAAGGTCATCGCATATGTTCCTTCATCTTCTGTAAAAGATGTTTTGACTCAGCCGGATATTGACGGAAAGAGAGCTAGATGGATTGCAAAAATGATTGAGTTCAATATTGAAGTAAAGCCCACCAAGCTGGTAAAAGGCCAGGGCCTTGCCAAGATTTTAACGGAGGAAAATCATAAGCTACTAGATATTAATTTCATAGGAGAAAGTTCAAAAAATTTACAGACAGAGATGGCAGCGGGAGGGCAGTATGACAGTCAGCAAGTGGCAGAGCACTTGTCTTCCTGTGAATGGTATTCTGGCATCATACATTTTCTACAAAAGCTTGAAGTTCCTCCTGAACTCAGTTTGACTCAAGCTCGAGCTCTTAAGCTCAGAGCTATCAAATTCTGCATTTATAATAATCTGTTATATTGGAGAGACCCTGTTGGCTTGATGCTCAGGTGTTTAGATAAGAAAGAGTCTTTCGAAGTAACACATCAGTTTCATTCAGCTATTTGCGGTGGTCATCATTACTGGAAGACTACTGCCCATAAGATCCTGAGGGCTAGATATTATTGGCCTTTCCTCTTCTCAGATGTGTGCGCATTCGTCAAATCTTGTGACAAATGCCAAAGATTTACCAGTAAGCAGCAGCTAAAATCTTTACCCCTGAGACCTATAGTGTTTAATGGCCCTTTCCAGCAGTGGGGTTTAGATTTTATAGGTGAGATAAATCCTTCATCCAGTGTTCAGCACAAGTGGATTTTGGTAGCCACAGATTATTTCACAAAGTGGATAGAGGCGATCCCCACCCGGAATGCTACACACCAGGTAGTCATGAAGTTTCTCTATGAAAATATTTTGAGCAGATTTGGTTGTCCCAAGAGGTTGGTGGCAGATAATGCAACAGTGTTTAAAGAAGAAGCATTGGTAGACATGTGTGAATCAATGGGCATCCATCTTGTACACTCAACTCCCTACTATCCTCAAGGTAATGGCTTGGCTTAATCATCAAATAAGAGCTTGATCAAAATCATAAGAAAACTGTTAGAGGAAAATAAAAAGAATTGGGATTCCAAACTAAAATTTTCTCTGTGGGCAGACAGAGTAACTATTAAAAAATCCACAGGAACTTCCCCATTCAAGTTGGTTTATGGGACTGATGCTATTTTTCCTGTTTAGTTAGTTTTTCCTGTGGCTAAGTTATTTCAGGAAGAGAAGACCGATCCAAATGACATGGTAAGAAGGATTCTTGATTTGGTGGAACTGCAACAAGCTCTCGAACAGTTAGTGGACAGATCAGAAGCTCATCAGATGAAGATCAAAAAGACTTTTGACAGAAAGGCGAAGGTGGACAGTTTTCAGATTGGTGACTGGGTTCTAAAATGGGATGCTCTTAGGAAGGACAAAGGCAAGCATAACAAGTTCGATTCCTTGTGGACAGGACCTTTTATGATTACTGAGGTGAAAAACAACAAAACTTTCATTCTGCAGAATCTGGAAGGCGAAGAAATGTTCAGTGGCCCAGTAAACGGGTGGTTTTTAAAACTCTATTTCGTCTTAGGCTATGAAGCCTAGACATTGTAATGTTAGTCTTATTTTTTATTTTTGAATAACTCCATGCCCAATGGAAACACTACCAGCTAATTTAGTTTTTAGGTTCTTTTTCCAGGAAAGGCATTGATTCTATGGTTCTTGAAACCTCACAGGGAGGTGTTCATCCCCAATAGGAGCCAGTGTTATCTCCTCAAATAAATTGGTGGATTTTATTTGTTTTTTTTAGGTGATAGGCTGTGATCTAAATTTAATTTCTAAATTTTTGAAAGTAGGTTAGAAAGTCTGTATTTTGAAAACAAACTCAAAAGAAATGTTGATTTTGGTTCGGTCAAGAAAAAGGTAAAATATCAGGTTTCGGTGGTTTAGGCGAGCCTCCAATGTGCTCATTAACCAACGAAAGTCTTCATTTTCGGCAGTTAAGGGGGTCATAGCAGAAGGCGAGTAACCACCGAAAGTGTTTGAACGGTAAAAATGAAAGCTCATGCTTTCTCACAAGCCAGCTGTCAAGATTGGCACAATGATTAGAAACACAACCGCCGAAAGCTCGCCATGCGGGAGATGATGCACGTTCGTGGCGTCCATCCGAAAGGTTTGAAGCCCCTGTGTATTATCAACTGAATTGGTCATTTCAAATCCACACAGGGTGGTGATTGGCAAGTATGATTCCACAGAGCTACCCTCCATTTCAGTTACAAGTACGTTAACCATCATGAGCTGGTCATTCCTACATCTGAAACCATGATGAGTCATTATGAATCCCGAGAATTGCTGAAGATAACTATAAGCTTGGGATTTCATCAGTAAATCGTATTTTCAAGAGTCTCGATCCCGTGCTCTTTGGTGATCGTCAAAGTGTCACTAAGTCCAACAAGAACTCTCAAGTCAAGTAAGCCTAGTCGAGTTATCAGGTAAGTTCGGAATCTATTATCTTTCAGTTCAGAAATACAAATGTCTCCGAAAATTTAAAGTTTCGGCATATTCTCAGGAAAACAATCATCCAAAACTGTGTTAGTTTTCCGAACTTGGTTTGTGTTGTCCTGTTTCACCAGTTTTCCATAAAATATTTTGCTGTGTTCATAGTTCCCAGATTCAGTGTCTCCCGAACATCTTGTTTCCCACAGTTTCAGGCACAGTCAACATCGACCCATGTCGAAAGAAAGTCCTGTTTTGAGATCCGAGGTGGATGGAACTTGGTATTTGGAAGCTCATCCGGAGGTGGCTGAGTGTTTTAGACAGACTGGAGTTTTTTCATACAGTGAGAAATTGACAACATTTCACCAATAGGTGGTCGAAACTTTTGCTCTCTCCTATGATGGAAAGATTGCTAAAGTGGGTAGGGAGGAGATTATCATTGATGAAGCAGCCATTGCTGAGTACACAGGGTTATCCAGAATGGGGGACTGTTGGTTTAAAACCACCTCACCATCAAACGTCGAATTCAGGTCATATTTGTTACCAGTGCATAAATATTTAACCTGGAAGAAGGACATCCCAATGTCTTATTTGGAACCCAAATGGCAATCCCTGTTGAAGGCAATTTTGGTGTATATCACTTGTGAGGGGCGCTACAATAGGGTAATGTTTTACCATTTTAAACTTCTGAATCATTTCACATGCAGAGGACTGATAAACCTCCCTTACTTCTTTCACAAAACCCTGACAAAGATGGCAAGATAAGTGAAAGCCCAGCCTGCTAAGGTTAGCAACAGATTATCACATCAAGGGATGATTACTCTTCTTGTGAGAGAAGCTCTGCAGAGGAGACAAATTCAGTGGGGTTTCTTTTTGTTTTGGAATGAATTTCAAATAGAAAGACCTCCAGAGGCAGAAACTAAGAAAGCTAGAGGCAGAAAAGCTCCTACTCCCAGGAGTAGTCACAGGAAAAGGAAAGGAATATCAATACCAAGAGATCCTATAAAAGCATCCCCTAGCAAGAAGGAAGGAATCAAGAGGAAATTATAGTTTGAAGATAAACAATCTAAAAACCCTGCCACAGGAAAAAACCTTCTCAATCTACCTTATAGTGACTCTGAATCAGAGCAGGGGGTGGCATAGACACAGGATAACTTGCAAATCAAACAGGATGCAGATATTCATTCAAACCTACCTTCATCTATTCCTCCAGAGACCCATAGGAAACCAGAAGCAGAAGCCTCCTCAAGCAGGATGAAGAAAAGTAGAACAAAGAAAATAAACAAGCTTCTACAACAGATTTATGAGATGGAATTTCTAGAGAGGGTGATCAAAAAAGCCAACACAGATCTCACTAAGAGAAATGCAGAACTGTTCAAAATGAATCAAACTCTTAAAGAAAAACATGACAAAATCAAAGATAGAAACAGAGTTTTGATTAGAGAAAATATGAAACTCTACAGGCAGCTCAGGATTCTGAGGCTCAAGTTAAAAGAATTTAAATCACTAGAAGAGGATCAAACTGGGTTAGACACTTTGGATAATTTAGCCACAACCATAATAGATACACCAGATCTCACTACACAGCCAGCAGAAGTTCATAGGTCTGCACAAACTAGGGCTACAGCATCTAAGAAATCTTGAGCATTAAAGAGGACCCAGGGTAAACATTTTTTGCAATTTTGAAATTTCTTCAAAGTTTAACTTCCGGTGGTTTAGGAGAATAGGACGACTGTTCATTAACCACCGAAAGAGGTGCTTTCGGTAGATAACTCACCCAGAAACTTTCCCAGATAACCACCGAAATCCTGTGTGTCCAGAATGGACGATTTTTTACACAGATCAAGGATTTTTGAGATGAAAAGATTCGATATCTTTTCGAATGAATGTCTAATGAATTATCAAGTCTAGCACAACAGTTATTTTTGACAAATGGTGGAGAAAGGAGATATTTCAAAGGTTTATGGACATCTTTAATTAAGACATAAAATCAGGACACCTTGCCACATCAACAAATTCGACTTGGTCTCTATTTGAAAGTTATCATTTAGCCTTGGGAGGTTGTTCTACACTACACCAACCATCAACAAAGAGAAATATGGGATTGGCCTCATTTTGGGGAAGCATCCCACTTCTTTTGCAACTGAATTTTGAGTTACTATTTTTAGTATATTTGATCCTTATTTTCAGGATCTTAGAACTACTTTGTAATGCTATAAAGCTTAAGATAGAAGATGAACCAAGGGTTCGATTTTGGGTTCTACATGCTGCTACTGTAAGAGAGACTTATTCTTAATTTATGAAACATTGCAAGCTTCCTTCAGTTGTGTTGTCAGACTTTTTCTTTCCTATTCTCTGATATCTTATGAGTGAATGATTTCTTTATTGGCACTTATACAATCTACATGTGACTGTCATCTCACTAATTGATTGATTAAGTTAAGAGTCATAAGTTATTTCCTTAGTTCTTAAACCCATTGTGCTTGTTTTATATGAGTATAATCTGGTTCAATAGATATATTCTCTTCCATTTAATCAAACCTTGTCTGATTATATTACTAGAAGGACTTGTGATATTTGATATCTCTAGACAGTCTTAAACACACAGTCCAGTCCCTAGATATTCATCTTGATCCAAAAACCACATCAATTATTAAGAAAATATTTTCCAAAAAGAGTTAGTTACCAGGCATCTCCAACTTACAGCCTAGGAGAGTTTCCTGGAGTGATAACACTGGGTATCCAATGTGGATCTCTCTCAGCCATCAGATCAGACATAGGAAGGGAGGCACTAAGCGCTTCGACAGAGTGTTGCTTCATGATATTAGGAGTGGTCTAGCACTGAAACTCCTGAATGTCGGAGTCACAGAGTAAATGTGGACCGCTGAAAAGGGAGGGACACGTGGACAGAGATAAATGATTATCTGGGAGTCCAGGTATTCGGCGATGTATGGACATCATAGTTTCCCTAGAGCTCTGCAAGCCAAAGTAAATCCTATTTGTAGATGCTAGGTACATGTGGCGATGGATCCGAAGTGGTCCGAAGGGAAAGTCGGGTGATACATGGTGAACTCCCGAATACCAGACTGTCAAAGTAACGAGGACCATTGGATGAATGGGTACATGGAAAGTGATCCCATGGTCCGGACACTTCGTGCTCCAGAGGAATTTGGCCAATGGTTTTCAAGCTATGAAAACCATCGAACTCGTGCTGAAATAAATATCGGCTATTGATAAATATTGGATCTCGCGTGGCGCGAGATCTGAGAGTCGGGAGACTTATCTCTTCAGGGGATTTTCATCAAGAGGATTCATTAAGTGTCGAATCTCATAGCCGCAAAGTAATGAGGACCATGGATCTATGGATCCACATGGGTGAGTCCCAATCATATGACGGGGGATGACATGGCTCATTGACGTCATCCGAGGTGACGTAGACCCACAACCAAGATGTCATGTGTCACCCATATTTGGCCAATTCACAGACCCTTTATGACTATTAAAGCATGACATGTGTCACCCCCATGAGGAGCACACATGTCACCCCTCGACCCTTGCTACATGTCAGCTATTGGTTCATGCCTTCCTAGCCAATGTGGTTGGTGACATAATCAGGACCCTGAGAGTTTGGATAACTTTGAAGTTCGGAATATTTAGGGTGTGGTACCATATATGAACGTTCGAGGTAAATCATTGATCACTGAAGGGCCCAAGCCACGTGGTGATAATTAAAAAGGTTTGATTGTAGGTTGATATAGGAAGGTCTAATGAAGATCATTGGTCGTTGATAGCCGACAGACCAACAACAACATCGATTACTGAAACGTCGAAACATAGGACGTTCAATGCTAAACACCAAACGTCGATCATCAAAGGGATATGGCCACGTGGAAATATTTTGGGACTTCGGGGATTGGGAGAAAGGAGAGTTATGCGCTAGATGTTGATCTCCTTTTTAACTGTAAGATCTTGGTAGAGGACATGGATTATTGATTTCCCTTATTTTTCAGCAATCTAGGAAATGTGACAACAACATTGGAACTCCTGAAGCCCAGGAATTTTGAAGCACTGAAACCTTTGCTAAGTAGACTCTTAGCTCCCAGTTTTCATATTGAGGTCATGAGGAGGACCCCGCTAGTTGTTTTAGGCACATAATGGTAGATGTGAACTTCGAAGAAGAATAATAAGATGGTTCTTATTAGTAAGGAAACGCAAAAATTTGATGCCCCATCCCTAGAAAAGGTATTTAGGGTTTGGGTGTGTTACACCCTTCTTGTTTTTTCTCCTCCTCGGTTTACTACCAAGACATCGACTTATTCATATTTATTCTTATTTAATTGTGGATTCACTTGCACTATATTCAAATGTGTCTTATTTTCTTCCCACTTATTCACTAAGTCAGGACATTCCTCTGTGACATATTTAGGATTGTATCAGTATGCACAAGACATGTGTGGTTTGGTACAAAACCATGATACATGACCAATTTCTCCACAATTGAAACAAGTGGGAGGCATGCCTCCCCCTCATCCATATCCTTGGCTGCAACTGCTCCCATATCCTCCCCCTCATCCATATCCTCGGCCACAACCACTCCCATATCCTCCCCTGGGGCCTCTTTAGTTACCGCATATTTCAGCACTACAATGATCACCACCCTTATGTTCTTCATGTACTCAAAATGCATCATCGGTATTGTCTTGCATCATCTGGAGTGATTATCAGTTGTTGACACTGTGCCCCACAAACGTATAGAACTCACAGAATGAAGTATGTTGTATCTTTTGACATTTCTATAAATTTTTGAAGTTGATCCAGGTGGATATTAGTGGCCACCCACCTTTTCCAACTGGCTCAAAATAGTTTTCTGGTAATTTTGGTAATTTACTATTTTTAGTAGTTTTTAACTTCCGGGGCCATTTTGAGGGCCTAAATGAAGTTTTTTTTTTTATATATATTCTCAATCATAGCCAAAGTCTTTTATTGAGCCCTATAAATGAATCTCCTCTACGATCCCTTTCCAACGAGCTATCGTTTTCCCCAAACAGAGATCGTATGCCAAAGTTACGCCCCTGGGAAGTTGATACACCAAACTACCCAAAACGAGGTCCACAAAATTGTTGGCTTTTCATCTTCCGGGGTTAGGGTTTTGGATTTTATTTATGATAAAAATGCCTTTGGAGCCTCATCATAAAATCATCTTCTTGCGAATGTGATTAGCGGACACATCTCTTCTCAGAGATAAGTTGCCACCATTCTAGTGAGTCTTTCACTCTTTCACTCTATATTTTTATAGTCTTTGTACATTTTCTCTCATTAATAGAAAATTTTGTATTACTTTATCTATTTTTTTATGGTTTTATCTTTGATACATTTATGTTATATTATTGGATATCCAAGATATATTTGTACATTGCTTTATTATATCTCCGCTCTCATTTCATGCCGAAAATAATTTGGATCAGTGGTATCAGAGAAGGCTACTCTTGATCATTTTTTTCATTTCATGTCCCTGACGAGTTCCGAGTATAGCAAGTTGGGTCTCGATATTTTCTATATTGACTACAATCTCTCTCCCATGCCCAAGAAACCCTCCATGGAGGAAGAAAATAAAAATGATGGAGCATGCGATTCTATCAATCTGTTGCTTGAGCAAGCTCTCACGTGACAGAGGGACAAAATGATGGAGAATTTTTCCCACATCCTTCAACGCCCGTCGATAGAAATAGGTGCATATTCATCAAACAACCACTTTGGAAGAACCTCTCCTTTAAAGGTACAGGTTAATTTTGATATTCCTGTATTTGAAGGTCAGATAGATGTGAATGCTCTAGACAAATGGTTAAATCTGTTAGAAGGTTGTTTCTCTGTTCATAATTTTTCCGACAGGGAAAAGATCACCTTCGCACTCCTTAAATATCTCCCCCATGTCAAACATTGGTGGGAAACTTACTGGGAGAAAATTTTCACAGAGGAGTCTAGAATATATGGGGCCAATCCCACTTGGGATTGTTTTGTGGATGAGGTAAAGGAATAGTATTACCCTATTGGAAACTATGAGGACCAGTAAATGAGATGGAACACACTGTGGCAAGAGAGGGGCCAAGCAGTTCCAGATTTCACCAATACCTTCCATACGTTGCGCACCAATATGGGTATCAAAGACTCTAAATGACATTTGGTTCTGAAATACCGTGGGGCTCTACATAGATATATCCAAACTAAAATGGATTTTATGGACATATCATCACTCGGTATTTCTTATCGATATGTTGTTAAAATCGAGCAGAAATTTAAGCACCAGAAAAAATGGGAGTTTGGGTCTGCAAATTTTCAACAACCAAAGTATGATAAAAACGTCCCTAACAAACAGTCTCCTGAAAACTAGTCCAAGCCACATAAAAAGAAGGGTCATGGAAAGACAAAGGACACTAGAAAATGCTATGATTTCCACAAAATCCCCTAGAACAAGACCGATGAATGTCTCTCAAAATAGTCATTGTTGGCCGAGATCAAAGACATGATCCTAGCTCTGATTCAAAATATGATTCTGAAAATACTGGTAAAAGACAGATCATCGACGCAGACCCCACTATTATTATCGCGACCGAAGAAATTCAACTAGAAGAACCAATAGATATTGAAGAGGGGGAGCGCATTTTTCATTCACATATGTGGGTGAAGGGGACCCCACTACATTTTATTGTTGATAGCAGAAGCCAGAAGAACCCCATCTTAGCAGAGGTCATCAAACAGTTGGGATTGTCCACAACACCACACCTGCATCCATATAACATCGGGTGGCTTATCCCGGAACACGATCTTCATGTCAGCCAACAGTTTCGATTGTCATATGACATCCAGCCCTTCAAGGATGAGGTATTATGTGATGTTTCCCCATTGGATGTCTGTGATTTTCTCTTGGACCAACCATATATGTGGAAGCGCCATGTTGTTTATGAGTCTCGACTCTGCAGTATCATTGTTTCTCTGGGGGATCATCTCTACAGAATACCAAAGGTAGTTCTGACTACTATTCCATATAAACATTTCCGCAAGGTAGTATCTCAAAAATCCAACTTATTCATAAACTATTCAAAAGGTGAACAGAAGGATACTGTAACCACTACAGCCTCAACCCAAGCACCTTTCTATCCAACAGAAGCAAGTTGACAAGATTGCAGAAAAGTGTAAATATTCATTTTGCACATAGGAATCTCATGTATCCAAACTAGTTAAAAAGTTCCAACCCTTCAATCCAAATGTTCATGACAACCTTCAACAAGCTAAGCAACACAACTTCTCCAACAAGGCAACCATCTCATCAAGATGTATATTCAAAAAATGCTTTTGCCTCTCCCCGGGCACTCAACGCAATGGATACCATGGCTTCCTAATGAGGGAGTATTCATCTAGGTGGATATCGGTGTCCACCCACCTTTTCCAACTAGCTCAAAACAATTTTCTAGCAATTTTGGTAATTTACTATTTTTAGCAGTTTGTAACTTTCGGGGCCATTTTGAGGGCCTAAATGAAGGATTTTGGGGATCGATATTCTCAATGATAGCCAAAGGCTCTAACTTATCCCCCTAAATGAATCTCCTCAAAGATACCTTTCCAACAAGCTATCGTGTGTCCAAAACAGAGATTGTATGCCAAAGTCATGCCCCCGAGAAGTTGAAACACCAAAATACCCAAAATGAGGTCCACAAAATTGTTGGCTTTTCATCTTCCGGGGTTGGGGTTTTTTATTTTCTTTATGATAAAAAGGCCTTTGGAGCCTCATTGTAAATTCATCTTCTTTCGAATGCAAGTAGAGGACACATCTCTTCTCAGAGATAAGCTACCACCATTCTAGCAAGTCTTTCACTCTGTATTTTTATAGTATTTGTACATTTTTTCTCATTAATAGAAAAGTGTGTATTATTGTATCTCTGTGTTTATGGTTTCATCTCTGATACATTTATGTTATATTATTTGATATCCGAGATATCTATGTACATTTCTTTATTATATATCCACTCTCATTTCATATAGAAAATAATTTGGATCAGAAGTGGGGTGGTACATAGCCCAAATGTCGACATATCTTACACCATTTTGTCTGTCTAGTTGGGAATGGACTCAGTACATCTATTGCCACATAATTCAGAAGTACATGGAACTCATCCTTGCAATGCCCCTCAGTGCGATAGGTGGTACACCATACATGCTCATGCATGACTTTTTTCTTCACCATATCTTGCAACTGCATCATAAGGTTGTCTAGTTGTGACTACACCTATGTCAATCCTACCAATGTCATTTCCCCTCCTGGCGTAGCTTTGAGGCCCATTGCAGTTTCTACTTCCTATACTTGAGTAGTCACTTTTTGTTGGGTAAGTGCGACCCAGATATGGGGAAGAAACCTTGCAATAAACCACTCTCAGTGTTGCACATTCTGGATTTGGAACTTCATCCTATGCAATAAAATCTTAAAACGTTGGTCATAATCCGACACGGTTTCCCCTTGTTGTTGCTTAATATCCTTGATCTTAGTAATAAACTGAGATTTAGACTTGGATTTTGAAATTCCTTCAGTAAATCCATTTTGATATTCGACACAGACCTCGTTTGTCCTATTGATGTAGTGGCCTCATACTTCAGGTACCACATCAAGGCTCTATCCCTAAACATGGTTTCCAACTGCATGATATTTGTTGTTTCTTCAGATATCCTCTTCACAGACCATATTGCTTCGCACATGAACCAATTTTTTTCCATGTCACATTTACTAGTTCTGTGGAAAATGGGTAGCCTCAAGGAGTTGTCCTGATTCGCCATCGTCACTCTTAGACCAACTCCTCTGATATGAATTTTGGTTGTCAAATTTCTTGTTACCGATACCCCTCTTTTTGAAGTGGAATTGGATTCACCTTCTTTTTCACTTTCCTTTTCTCTTTTGTCTTCTTCTACTATTTCTCCTACTGCAATTGTTTCACTATTTGTTGTTCTTTCTTCTTGATTACAAATGCACAAGGGGGGTGGTTCAAATGGGGGGTACTTCTATATCCTTCTAGCATTTATTGTGAGGGAACCTAGAGAGTTTCCTACTTCCATCCACACAAAGCCATCTATAATAGTCAATTCTTCTCCGCTGCCACTAGGGGATCATTTGTCTTCTTTCCTTTATTTTGCACCTCCACTCTACGCCTCATATTCTTCCAAGGTTGCAGCATTCCACAACAACAAAGGGGTTTTAAATTCATCATGTATGCCCCTAGGACCACTACTAATGCTATTGTTATCCCCACTAGACACCGTAATTTTGGCACCACGCCTCTTCGCGAGCTTATCTCTGTTTATGATCCACTCTAGGACAATGCACTCTTTCACACTTCCTCCTAGTGCAGTCTCTTTTCTCTTCATCCTAGGTCATACCCCTCATTGCATACCCCTTTTGATATGCTTATCATGTCTCTACTCCTCTTTATTTATTATCTAGACTCTTCCTGCATATCTCTTGGCTCTCTCTTCTCTACTCCTCTAGGTCCATACCATTCCTCACCTAATCTCAACAAATTTTTGGATCCTCTTCAACAGATCCACTTCCTCTCTCATTTTCCCCCATCCTTTCAACCCCCCCTAGTAATAGGGGAGTCTACTTATCCATTCTATCGATCTCCATGCACATCAACCCCTTCTCCATGAAAAACATCGTGATCAATATTGCAATCTCTTCTAGCATTCATTTCCTCAAACCTTCCGTAAATTTCCTTTCAACCTAGATGAAAGAATCAGTGTAATCCAAAAAACATTCAATAATATAGCCTTCGTTTACTCAAGAAAACCAGAATTCAATGGCCCAAGTCAACTTCTTTCCCAACACCCTCAATCTATCAAGTGTGGCTTTCTCCCAAACCACTGGTTCTAAAGTCCACATGGTAGAATTGGTAGTAGTTTTCCTTTTCATCCATTCATACAACAATCAAGGGAATTCAACAAAGAATATCTCATGCATATAAGTATAAATATATTTTTATTTCCATATCCCCACATTCACTCTCAAACCATAAGTTTCTAATAGGGAAAACTCATGCTCCTTTGTAGTTATCCAGTCTTGAGTTTCCTCTTGAGATGTATACCACCTCATATCTTAACTTCATCATTCCATACTAAACTTTTAGGTTCTGACAAAGGAACCATTTGTTGGCGTTATTTCACTCTTGTGTGTGTCCTTCTTAATGCTTGGGATTTTAGACCTCATGTTCGTCCAAAGTTTACCAACAAAACCCCCAAAGCATTGGCATATCAATATTCATTCAAGGCCAAAGAAGGTCTTACTCGAGACACAATGAGGATTACAAAGACCATCTGGTCTTGTGACACGAATGAAGGCTTAAATACATAGGTATCCATCCAGGATGGAATTCATGCACTCCATTAACCTCATTTTACTATTGATCATTAATTAAAACAATACACATACATGTCCAAATAATACATGAATGACACACAATATATTAGAACAATTGCATCTTTATTATCCCTTCAATTCCATAACACATAAGTATACATTAAGTAAACTCTATTCAACAACAATAGAGTTTCATGTCTTCTTTAGATAGTTCCCCATATTTACAATGTACTATGCCTAGTGCATTCCTTAGACATCAAACATATGACAGACTCATACTTACATTTAGAAGAATTACAACATTACAAAGGCTCAGAGTGAGATCGACACACAACAAATCAATGAATCTTCTATGTGAGTGTCTAAATCTCTAATAATCTAACCCTCTTTTTGATGTTGCAGTGACCTTTTATATCTTTCTTTGCTCAGGAATTATGTCTCTTTCGACTCTGCTCCACTCACTCTATTGACAAATTGCCTCACATGCTTCTGTAACCTACTTGTAATCTACATAGCCTTTTGGAATCAGGGAAATATTAATTTCCTTTCCAACTCATATTTGTTTAGCTCCACATTCCCTTCTATTGTTGGCAGTAATCATTCGAGAAGATTTCCCAATTATTCCTTTCTTGACTATAGCGTGCATCTTTTTGATTTCCAGTACACATCAAAACTTGGACAGGTGTGCATTTGATAGGCCTCAAGATTGGTGCACAATATCAAAACTCGATTAGGTGCACACTTCTTGTCGTTATTCACACATTTATATAATGCATGCACAAAACCAAAATGGGCGTGTTAAAAAACTTGGAAGGAATGGACACAAAACTTGGAATTAGTGTGCACAACTTCATTTGTGTGCTCACATGATATTAACCCAAAACTTTGGGTTCCAATAGTAAGTGAAATAGAATGAGGGAATACATGGAATATATGGGGATTTCATTCCTTAGGTTGTGCAGGATATAGGGGAAAGAGAGATGGTGTATTAGTATTGTTGTAGAGTGAATAGACTATGAATTATGGGAATGGGTTGTGTGAGAGGACTAGAGCTAGTCATAGGGAATTTGTCCTTATGGACTAATATCCTCGACTTGAGGGTGGACTATTGTACAAATATTAAGTGCAACAAAGCCTATGGTGGGGTGGAACATCGTTTTTCTACAACTGGTTGGTGAAATGTTCCCAAAAGATAAGTGTATATGGTTTATTTGTGTAAATGTTGGATTCAATCCATTCATGTTGTAAATGGAATGTTGTTATATTTGTATGTATGAACCTACATTGTTATTTTACATGATTTAATTAAATTAATAGTAGGACAATGAATAAATATGGTATCAAAGCTATAACATTTGGATTTCAATGTTGTAGATGGCTAGGTAGATTGTAAAAGCATATTAGAGAAAAATATTGAGTAAGTAGGAAAGAAGTTTTGAAGTACCCATTGTACCAATAATGTATAGGGGTGGTTAAGTATGTGACAACCCAAAGTGGGATAAAACCTATATATAAAGTGAGGCCTATGCTCTCCTCTCATGTCTTCGATTATGAAAAGAAATTTTAAAGAAATGGGGAACTCACTATGGAGTTGTCTATGGCACAATGGCATGAATGGTTGCTACAAAATATTCATCCTCCTCTATTATGATCTTAAATCCCATTCCTAATTTCTCTACTCAACTATGGAACAAGTGCAATGATAAATAATGGAACCCCCTCTTCTCCTAGCAGCCTAGTATTTAGAATATCCTGATAGTCATCTAGGTTTAGGGTTATTGCATTCCTTAACCCTCAATTACTGATAAGGTTTGGACCTTATTCAGTATTCTTGAAATTCCATGCATGACTAGCCCCACATGTGTGATTAATATATGTTGTTATGGAATCCACTTAGTAACATGGTGGTCAACAAATTAGGTCAACTTTTAAAAGGCATAACTTCCACATATGAACTCTAATTGAGGTGATTGTCACATTGTTGGAAAGGTCTTAATGCATATAATAAATTTAATGGATTGCAAATTTTTATTTCAAAGTTTTGAACCCAAAAAGTGTCATTTTATGCCTCAAAGTGGCTTTGGAAAGTTCCAAATCCCAAATCTCCAAACTAGGATTTTCCACTAAAATGGGCCCTGCAAGACAATTCCTCCATTTTTTCCATCTAGAAAGTACCAAGATAGATAAAAATTTATATAATGATATAATTTGGATCATTTATTGAACATTTCAACCACCCATCAAAAAATCTCTTATGGTTCAATACCATCATAATTCATCTTAACAAGTTCGAAATAAATAAAAGTGAAAGTGGTTATTAAAGTTGATAGATGTCATAAACTATCTCACCTGAAATTCAATGGCATGCCATCATGGTGTAAGAACCAATTGAAGATATCCTAAACTATCATATTGGCCTTGTCATTATGGACTAGAAGGACATGGTGGATCTGTCAGGAGGTAAAATATGGAACCAAACTTTGTGTAACAATGACAAATGGCTCTACACCACTATTACAATACTCCCAAACTTTGTTGATCTATAGGAAAATAAGGAGAGAATTAAATGAATGGCATCAAGAAATAGAGCATTTTCTATGGGACTACTAAAAATTGGATATTATATCATATTTTTGGTCCCTTTTTGTATGAATATTCTTGTGTTAGACATGAAGCACTCAAATCAATCCCTCAAGGTCTAAGTACTAGTCGAAGATATTGGGTTACCCTAATTCCTCCCATTTGTGTGAATGACAATTGTGTAGGTACAATAAGGAATGTCATCCCCATATTTGGCATAAGATTATATAATAGTATTCATTCAATATTTCATGTTCATTTCAATTATGAAGACATGGTTTGAGAAAATATCAGTTAGAGGATTTTTTCATCTCGATTTGTTTCTTATGGTAGTGGTATCCACCTCTTTTGTGATAATGTAGCATCCCCACTACTAAACCCAAAAAAAAAATTATGATACTACTAAATTAAAATGCATGAAACAAGATAAAAATTCCCATCCATTTAACATCATTATTTAAAATCATGAATGTAGTTTATTAAACATGCACAACATTCATTGATTCACTCAAATAGCATGGTAGCATGCACAACAACTAAAACCCATGAATATAAATAATGAACATAGATAAAATGATTATCTTTTTAATTAAATGTGCAACCAGCTAAAGAGGATGGATGTTCCACCCAAATGTAGATTTGTCGCTCCAATTCTCAATAGAAAATCACCCCTGATATGGGGCTAGGAATCCACAAGAAAGGGTGTCTCTTAAGGGTCTCTATTCTCCACTGACAACGAGATAATTTTATACAGTCATCCCAATCCACCATCTCTCTTACCCTCAACCTGCATGACCCAAGGAATGGGATCCCCTTCTCTTCTACAAAGTTTCGTAGGCTATTCACCCTTCCCTCTAGGGCTCCATCACAAGTTTTCTAGGAAGCTCTTTTGCTTGGGACTCTAGGGACTTCAACAGTAATAAGAATCCTAATAGCAACAACTCGCTAGCTTTGGGTAAATTCCTCCATAGAAATATCACTCTATAGGCCTAACAACTTAATTCTTCATGAATTTACAACTCCAACAAGTTGCCCACAAACCCCACTATGTCTACTAATGGACCCCAACATTGGCACCCTTTTTGTACAATTGTGGCAATTTCTCACAAATCCATGCTTACCTTTTCTAGTGTATTCCACCCTTTTTGTGCTCAAAATGGAATTTTGGCAAAGGTATCTATTAGTCTATATTTTGTCATATTTTGGAAACTATTTGGTGATGATTAGAGTAATTTGTGCACTTATCTTTCCTAATAGTATGTCACAGTCTTATGTCATGGGAAAGTTACAAAAATCCCATAGCCAAACTATGGGTTAGTTGTGGAAAAGTTACAAGAATCTTGTAGCCAAACTATGGGTAAGGTGTAGGAATGCTATAGGGATATTGTAGACAAACTATTGGCTATAAATGGGGAATCTATGGAGAACCTATAAATTGAATATTCATGAGCCACAAAATTCTACAGGAGGTTCATTGCCACCAATTGCAAGACCGAAGTATCACTACTTCAACCACCTCCAATTTTGGTCTTGTGGAATTGGAACCAAGTGACAAAGAAGCGAGTGATAAGCTCGAGAATCAAAATAATGGTAATTACCATTTGGGATAAACACATCAACAGACAAATCATGATCTACCTTGATATCCCAAGTTTTCAATCTATACAAGAAACATGTGCATCTATGTGTAACTTTAGTTAGCGATTAAATTGTGGTTCAACAAATATTCAATTAGTTGAACCCAAATATAGAGAAAAGACAAATTATTGTTGTCAAAGATGGCTTGAGAGCCAATGGTTCTCAAGCATATCTAATTAAAATATATCTTAGTATAGATCAAGGGTATTTCTAAATAAGAGATGGACCATCTATCCTCGTAGAGAGATAGACACGGCTACATCATTGCCTTGTATTTTGATTGATGTTTAATTAAAGGACCTGTGCAAGCTTGATTCATATTATTTCATTTATGTGTGCATAAAGTTGGATAAGCAGATGCTACAGCCTTTCCCAACAATCTATCTAGGGAGGGAAGGGCCCACTTCCAATGACAAGTGTTGTAGTAACTAATCAGGCTTATAGGATTTCATTTTTGGTAAGTTCTATTTGAAGAGTAATTGTGTTGATTTCATTTAATCCTTGTTTGAGAGTTATTGTATTGATTTCATTTAACCTCGGTTTGGAGATATTATATTATGGTAGAATAACTATATTTAGTAAAATAGCATTGTTTCTTATCAAATCAAATTTCCATTCTATATTTGATTATTATTGTTTCTTTCCAATATATCAAACTTGAGAAGCAGAAACTTTTTTTTTGAAGTAATTTGAATTACCATTCTCAATTGAAATTTGTTTTTGGTTTGATCATGTTATGTACCCCACCACCTTGGTCCCTGTTGGGATGGCGGGGTAGGAAAATTTACGCATTTTCCATCAAATGCATTATAAACACAACCAACTTCTAATACCATATAAGAAAACCTACTCCATCATACAATTTTACATGTATAATTATGCATAACACATTAATAATTCAGAAATGCATATAAGAAAAAATATTTTGTAAGCATACAACAATTAAACATCAATCTATAATGTAACAATAGAAAAACACATATAAACATGGCACTTATATTTTATGAAAACATTGTCTAGATGAAAACCTCGGATGTTCCTCCCAACCATATACCTTGTTTCTCCAACTCTCTCAATAGTAGATCACCCCCAAGATGGGGCTATGACTCCACCAGGGTAAATAATTACCTAAATCCACATATGGTCTCCCACATAGTGCAAGAGTTTTCTAGCCAATGTACAAAACTCCAACAATAATTCCAACCTATAGCCTCTCATTCCCCATTAGCCTACACAACCCAAGGAAGTGTACCCCCTTATTCACACCATGATCCCTCAGATTGTCCCACTTCCCTTCTAGGTCTCCAACATAGGATGGCCAAGAATTCTTAGAGCATTATGTCTCTAAGAACTCCAAATGCATTTAGGAATCTCCAGGAACCCTCTAGGCTTCACACCTTGGGAAACCACCCAAAACATTCTCACTCCAGGGCTCCAACCTTCCTCAAGGAAACCTAATGATAATTATGCACTAAAACCCCAATAGAACTCACCTAGAATTATAGGGATTGAAAGGAAACACAAGGCTACAAACATTTCCTAGCTCACACTCCACTCAGTTCGGTAGTGGCATACATGCATATGGCAATGGCATTGGGCATGACACAAGAAACATGAATGTTGTTGGCACAGGGGCAGAACTAGGGTTCAACTCTAATAGTGCACCAACAAGCCCTAACTACTGGCCCTTTCGGCAACACCTATGGAGTAGATGCAGTCTCACCCGAAGTAGCAATAATGGGTTGCAAGACACAGGTGTCTACAACCAGAGGAAATGCAGAGTGGATATGGGGCAACAACACACAACAATCTCGATATTATTTACCACGCTTAAGCTTACTTCACAAGTTGTATCTCATATATAACAAAACAATGGAATAACATTATAACAGAAAGCAAAGAACACAACATCAACCACGGAGAACAACAAGATATACGTGGTTCACCCTCTCCCTAGGGCTACGTCCACAAAACAATGTTTCTTGATATATCATATGAAAACATACATTTCAATCTGCACACTTAGCTTGCAGATATCTCTCCCTTTATCTTCTTCCCTCCCCTCCCTGTGCACCCAGCTACAAGGTTGATCTCCGCACCCAACTGAAGTTCTTACAATACAATAATATTCTCACAACACAATACTCTCCTCCCGCAGCAGCAATAATCACTCAACATCAACAACACAATCCACTTCGAACGAACCCTCCCAGGTATTCTAGACCTTTATTTATACATTACATGATCAATGTCTACATGTCAAAAACCTAGATCCAAAAACCCTAGGTCAACTTGACCCACGTTTTCAGGGCTTCTCCAGCCTGCCTTTCCTTCTTTTCTGCGAGGTGCTCCAAAGCACTCATTGATGGATTTTTCTTCTTGTTGAGTTTTCCACGGTCCATCTTCTTTGTTGATATGTATTCCTTGATATTCTCTTTCAACGTATAACTTTCCCTTACTTCTCTCCTTCTTTTATTCTTTTTTGACCACTTTGACCCATTCTCATTTAATGTGCCTTCCACGCAGTTCGCACTTCACTCTTCTTCTTAATCTTTTCTTCCTTCCATAACCAAGGGCCAACAGGCCCCCAACACTCACCTATGACTTGTCCCGGGTTACTGCAAGACTAAACCTTCTGTTTCACTTCAACTTCAGACTGCGTGGAGCATCCTGTGATTTTTTATCAGTCCCTCCCTTCCTTGTGCAGACTATCCTTTCCATGTCTGGTACCTAGTTTCAACTACACCTGGTACCTAGACCCTTCTTCTTTTCTTTTATTGAGGGTTGCAAGGCAACAGGTTGTCATAATACAATTTCAACCTACTCCTACTTACTAAACCTTCCTTCCATTCTTGATTTAGAGTCTTCAACTGCACAAATCCTCCTTCTGTAACATAGGTGACCTCATATGGCTCGAGCCAATGTGTCCTGAACTTCCCTGGATGCTTCATGAACTTGTTGTCATATTCCAGCACCAAATCTCCTTGTTGGAATGCTTTCCTCTTGATATGCCTCTCGTGGTAGTCCTTATCTCATTCCTTTAGTACATGTTGATGAAATACTGCAATAAAATTGTTCTCCTCTAGTTCTACCAACTACGCGAGCCTCTCTTGAAAAACGCCAGTGTCATCCATATCTGTAATTTCTAGAATTCTTAAGCTAGGAACTAAATATTCCATAGGTATCACTGCTTCTAGGCCATAAACTAACTTAAAAGGAGCTTGCATTGTCAGCTTCTTGCAAGTAGTTTGATATGCCCATAGTATTGTTGGCACTCTCAAATCTCAATCATCTCTGTTCACACTGCAAATCCTCATCAGCGTTGTCTCCAATATTTTATTGAAATCTTCGACTTTACCATTCGCTTGTGGGTGGTATGGTGTGCTCTTCTAATGATGGACTTCAAATTCCTGAGTTAAGGCTTCAATACTCTTATTAATAAAATGAGTACCTTGATCACTCATAAGGACCTTTGGGCATCTGAATATGGTTATGATATCATCAAATATGAACCGCACAGTTGTAGTTGCACTACAGTCCTTAATTTCTCTTGTTTCTTTCCATCTGGTCAAATACTATGTCGCAATGATGATGTATCGATCTCCTGTGTGCTTTCCTGGTGGGTTGATAGGTCCCATGAAGTCAATAACCCAATTCAAAAATGCTTGTAAAGTTAGCTGAGGAACTAAAGGCATATCATATCTTCTGGATGGTTTCCCAACTCTTTGGCATACATTGCAGGCTCTATAGTATTCCTTAGCATCTTTGTGTAAAGTGGGCCACCAGAGGCCATCTCTAATAACCCTCTACGTTGTTTCTTTCCCTGCATAATGTCCTTCTGCGATGCCTCCATGTTCTTCTGCCAGAATCAGTGGTCTTTTTTCCTCAATAACACATCTCCTCAAAATCTCATTTGGTCCCATCTTATATAGTTGTCCAGCTATAAGTGAAAAATCTACAGTGCAAACTACCAGTTGTTTCTTCTGAATGATTGTATACTTTGGGGGTGTCATTCTTGTAGATAGGTACTATACTATCTCGGCGAAGTGATCATCAACCTTTTTGATGGCCAGCAACTATGAATCTGCTAGTGTATCCTCCAAACTAGTAGGCTCCTCTCCATGTTCTAGCCTGGACAAGTGGTCGGGTCCCTTGTTCATTCTCCCTGGTTTGACCACAATCTCAAAGTCATATTCCTTGAATAAAAGTATCCATGTGCATATCCTCCCCCCCAACATTGGCCTGTTGACTAAGTATTTCAGCGTAGAGTGATCAATGAACATCTTAAAATTCCCTCCCAACAAGTAGTGTCGAAAATTCTGCAGGGCATACACCATAACTAAACCTTCTCTTTCAGTGGTAGTGTAGTTTATCTCAGCTTCAGATAGCTTCCTGCTAGAAAAATCTAGCGGGTGGTCAATATCTCCTTCTCCTGGTTGTGCTAACACTGCTCTTGATGCAATAGATTACGCATCGACGTGCACATGGAATTCCTTACTCCAATCTGGGAAAACTAGAATAGGCACAGTGACCCTTTTCTGTTTTAGTGTGTCGAAGCTCTGTTGACATTCCTTTGACCATTGAAACTGACAATATTTATTTAAAATCTTTTTTGTGGGTGTTGTTATCTATGCATATCCCTTGATGAACTTTTTGTAGTATCCAGTATGTCCCAGCGCAGTGCGCAGCTGTCTAATCGAAGTAGGAGGAGGTAGATCAACAATGATGGAAATCTTGGAAGGATCTACCAGCAACCACTGCTTACACACAATATGGCCTAGAAACACTCCAAAGGGTGAAAATAAAATACACTTCTTCAGTTTCAGGGCAATCTGACATTGCCTGCACTTATCCAGAATTAGTCTTAAACATTCAATATGATTTTTCAATAAGCTAAAAACAGTTCAATCATCAAAATATGCTTCCAAATATTTATGTAAAAATGCCTTGAACGCTTCGACCACCACCCTAGAAAAGATGGTTTGTGCATTCTTCAATTCGAAAGGCATCACTGTGTATTGGAAAGAACCCCATTTTGTTGCAAATGTGGTCTTATGGCGATCTTCCTTAGCAATCTTGATATGGTGATAACCTGAAAATCCATCTGTAAAGGAGTAAACTTCTTTTCCTCCTACATTATCTAACACTTCGTCGGTAAAGGGTGTAGGGAATGGATCATGTAATCATGCATCGCTTAGTTTCCTTAAATCGACACAGATTTTGATTTCTCACATCTTCTTATCCTGGACCACAATATGGCTAATCCATTCAGATTCTTCAATAGGTTCTATAATTTCTGCTTCCAACATTCTGTCTAGTTCGATCCTAACCTTCTTCTTATACTTGGGATTCAATCTGTATGGTCTCTTCTTGACTGGATTTTCATCTGGTTTCAAAGGGATCTTCATTTCTCCCATGGGCCCTTTAATTCCCTTCATGTCTATGAAATTGGTTGGAAACAAGTCCTGATATTCATGCAATAATTATGTAATCTTATCAATAGTGGTTGTTGTTCCTGAGTTTATACTTAAGGCTTCAAAGTATAATGTCGAGGCATCCGAAAAATAAAGAGAGTTTTTAATATGAAAAGAAAATCAATTCTTTAGGGAAAGAAGCTATGGTTGATTTCTAAGTTATCTTTGCCTAGCTTCCCAACATTCCTGGACGCTTATATCATGTTCAATCATTGACCATGAACGTTCAAGTCCAACCTCGATGTTGGCAGTCTCTAAGATGGTATTAAACAAATTTAAAGCAATGTTGGTCTGATCCGTGAGGTCGGGCTCAATATTAGGATATCTTGCAACAGGTACAGTCATGGAGAAAAGAAACTTAAAAGATCTGTTGTTTTTTATGTTTGTTTTTTCTATTTTCAATTCTATGAGAAAAGTTCCTAAAGTTGAATTAATGGTATAACAGTTTAGAGGCCATTTTTCGTGTCTGAGTCAAATTTGAAAATAATGAATGTGATGAAAGAAAACATAAAGCCGTTTAAACAAAGTGAGGCATCAATCACAGAAGAATCTTACTCTAATACAGAAGAAGAAAATAGATGTGAATCCTTTAATGAAGCGTAAAATGTAGCAATCTAACTACCTCTCAGGTCTTATATTTTCTAATAGCAAACACAGAGGAAAATTTGTAAGAAATCAAATAACTAAATGAAACATATCACCACAGTAGATGTTGTACTAAGTTGTGATTAGGCATTCATCAAATACATATGAATAAATATGTTGAAATATGAAAGAATAGAAGAACACATAACTCAAGATTGACGAAATATGGAGTCTCTGGTCTTCACTTGTCTTAATTATTGAAAAGGAGAAATTTCTCTATTACCATCGACCATGAAAAAACCATGTTTCAGTCTTTTGAAACTATATTTATACAAAATGTTACCAACCCTATGCGGTTGGAATTCTCGTTATTCCTAGCTAATAATGGTTACAAAATGAAATCCTGAACCATTCGACTTGGTTATTTTCCATTTCCTTCTCATACCAATAGAACAGGTATACATATATTATTTCATTGACTCTTTGAAGTACTTCCTTCACCTTGCTTGAGACACTTGACACATCTGCTTATGAATTGTACCAATAGTCTTGAAGGTTATGTTACCTCTTTTGCCTCAAAAGGATACAACTTTCTCTGTAATTGCGACAACCTGTCTTCTATCCTTTTATCTTCATAAGTCATTGTCTGCAACTGTAAATTTGGCCTTATCAGCCATATATCTATTTGAGAGATGTCAACCTACTTCAGCTATGAAATTTCAATCTGATATTCATTTAAACTTTCTTTGATGTCAATTTTATTCTTTACAATGTTGATTTGTCCTAGTATCTCAGAACAACCATCCTTTCCAATGCCTAGTGATTCTTTACTTAGCAAATCGAAAACCTCTTCACAATCCTCTTTTATTTCTTTGGCCATTATTTTACTCTCGGCTATATTGGCCTCCCATGCCTTCAATATTATATCACCTCTGATTTTTTCTGCAACAGTTAATCTGGGAGTTATAGGTACTTCTTCTCTAGCAGATGACACAACCGCTTTTTGAAAGGTGGTTCGGGATATAGTAGCATCTCCTTCTATAAAACTGATATTATCTAATGATTGATTTACTTCCTGAAAATGATTTTGGATGATCTCTACCTCAGCTAAAAGACTTTATTGTTCTATTTCTAGTTTCTTTAGCACCTCCGATGCTTGAGCTTGGAACCCTTCTATATCCATAACCATTTTTTCAATGGAACTTACCTTGTTTTGTAATTGTTTAACCAACTCATCTTGTTGAACAAGACTGGACTTGAGTAGTTGGATTTCTTGACTATCAGTAGCTCTATCCTTTTCAAGTCCTTTATTGACCTCATCTCTGATATTCTTCTTGTATTCCTTATTTGATCTCGTAACTGACTTATCGTTTGATTCCTCTACTTCAACCTTTCTTTTAGATTATCAACCAAGAATAAGTTGGTTGTTGCAAAAGCTCCTAAAGAGCTAGCTACTTCTATAGAAAAATATTCATCTTCCAAATTTTGTCCATCCACTAATACTCTATGCTTTTTTACCATTATGCCCTCTTTCTGGTGCATCTCTTTCTTTATTACTGCTTTCCTTTTATTATTGGAAAATAAATCGGAGAGAGGTATCTCTTCAATAGATATAGGTGTGAGATATCCTATGAGTATTACCTCTGCATTGAGATTTCCTCTAGTGGACTGTAATGGCATGAGAATCTGAAAGGGGTTGTCAAATTTTGTGGATAACTGCTTTTCAGCTCCATGTGTAGTTGATTTATCAAGTGAAGATAGTGGCTTATCTTCTCCTTTATTTTTTAATGTCTAATAAAATATAGATAGGAACAACAACATGGTGGAAAAGGCTCACTAGCCAACACTCCACTTATTCACTCCAATGTTACATATTTATAGTACAATGGGTGATGCCACCTCATAGAGATATTTGCTCTAGATCCTAAAATCATGCATGATGACTAGGCTAGGCAATCTTAACTAACTCATTAGTCATCACTTAAGGATATATTACTAATATCCTAAATGAATAATACAAATATAGGTGACAATTTACACTTAGTGATTGGTAAAGGTAAGCCATAGGCTAACAATCCCCCCCTCAATCACAAGTTCGATCAATAATACCAGCAATAAAGCATAAATTGGTATCAATTCCAAGTCTTCATATTGAAACTCTTGTGATGAGCCTCAATGAAGAAATGCCTAAAAAACTGCCAATCTGGATGTTGAACATGTTCATTTGAAATGAACTGGAAGAGAGCTGGGATATGGAAGTGAACAGCTGCAATGTATGAACATTTCCTGATTGCTTGACAATTTGATCATTTTGCCAAGTATTTTAGCTAGAAGAATCTTATGTCTTATGCTAATTGGTGAACATGTAGTATCACCACTCTAATATTAGTGTATCACTGAAGTGCTCTCTGAATTTGTGGTTTGGGATGACCACTAACCAATTGATACCATGTATATGATGGTTTTTGGATAACCACTAACCAATCTTGACACTTTTAGGTGTCCAACAACATCCCAATGTATCATGTGTATGATTCAATTGCAAGTAATTGAACCATAATCTTACCAAAGTCTGCCATCTCTGGAAAATCTCACTATGTAATCATGTGAGCCACGATGCATGCAAATTGTTTACTTGATGTAAACTCCAATCTAATGAGAGTGAACCAAGAGAAGTGAGTCAGCTTCTAGTCTGACACATCCCTGAAAATGCCTGACAACTCAATCAAATGCCAAGCTGCAATGCAGAAGGATCCTCTTGTCCTCTGCTAGGTTGAATGACCATCTATGTGAACCAAATGTTCACATCATTGCTCTCAAAATAAAAATCTATATGATTCAAATAAAACTTATTGAACCATAATTCTGCCAAAGTCTGGCATCTACAGACCGTAGTTTCCCATTTGGCAATTTTCATGCCCATCTGGCATATTTGATGTTTGTTTTTGTCGAAAATTTCTGTCTGACAACCATCTTCAATTCCATCACCAATTCCCCCCTTTTTCAGCTGAAAGGAGAGACCACAAGTGGTTTCATGAACCATCATCACTGGAATTTTGAACTTCCCCCCCCCCAAGGTGCATGAGAGTTACATCATTGTACTCCCCCCTTCTAGGCTCAAGAGAGTACCATACTTGTTCCATTTGAGTACAACACAAAGTGGGCATGTAGAGAAAACCACATGTTATCTCATCCCRTGAGGGCCATGCTYGAAAGCTACGYCATAAGGGGACCACTTATGTGAGGTACAAAAATGTTATGKGMTACAARATYSGTMTTTACTCGAGATTGAATYCTACGGTAAGACTTATATAATCGCTTGGTTGTTGATGACCATTTCCAAKGATCAATCCACTCATAGTGAATCTTCAATCTTGCAGSTTTCTTCARTGTTGAACATCTRTCTGAAGAATGGTTATGCTTKCCACAATGCTGGCAAGGATGGAGATCAAAACATTGATTCTCCTTGTGACCAACTCRATTACAATGTTGGCACTTATCATTCTGATKCTRAWCTTRAACAGKTGAAGTTGAAGCTTCTTGAAGGAATCCATCACTTTGGAACTTGATTGGTCTGGAATAATCAGGAATATGAAAGGTAACTTCCTTGTCATATCCAAGTCCTATTCTATTCTTGTTGTAGATGATTTCTTCCCAAGGTCTAATGATGGGCTTGGAAAGAGTATTCTGAACCTGTTGCTTTGAAATCGGTGGAAGTGGATTTACTGCATGTTGAGGCATCATTGAAAGGTTTTCTTCAATGAAATCACAAGAAAACTCTTGAAATGTAGGTTCATGAATAGTTTCAACTTCGTCTGAAACAGATTCTGAAGTTGTATCACTGTGTTGTTCCTTCACTAGTTGTTGATTAAAAACATGATCATCATTATAGAGAGGGTTGTGCTGAACAAAAACTAGTTCATAACACTTCACTGGTTGTTGATTCAATAGTTGGGATAGAGATTGAAGAAGTCTAACATTAGCTTGCGTCACTTGCAAACAAGTTAGCACTGATTGAAGAGTTTTTTTGTTCAATTTCACAGTGTTATCTTCAGTGGTGTTTATTAGAGTGTTCGGTAACTCTAATAATTCTAGATTTCGAGCCATTTCAAAAACAATAAATTAGGTCTCCTTGTGCAGGTAGATCCTAATTACAGAATAAGGCTCGACAGAAAAGGCTTATCTGCAACTCACTCACTTGAATTGCTCACTTGAACTTCATGCTCACTTGATTTTGTTTCACACTCGTTTGAATTTTTCTTGTTTGAACTTGCTTCCAGGAAGTTGAGGATGTCGATTACCAATGAAAATGCATCCCAAAGTATTACAATGATTTGAGTTTCAAGTACTCATCCTTGTCAATTATGACTCAAAATGACTCAAGGGTGTTGGGCTCAGCCGAAAATTCACTTAATGAAAAATTCAATTCAACTCAACTTGATTTTAAAAAGACAAGTAAACTAACAAAAGGACAATTTGCAAGTTACAATAAATCTTGATTAAGTAATCTTACAAAAAACATTGTTTGCAAGTTACAATTTAACTTCAAATGCTCCATGATGTGTTGAGTTTGAAAACTTTGATTTGTCCATTACTGATGTAGTTGACGACTTGAATGCTTGAGAATTCTCTTCATATATGTTTGATCATATGTGCTTGAATATTCTTTCCATCTGCTTGTTGTTGAATTTTGATTTGATCAACAACTTAAATGGTGTTTATTTTCCAAATAAAATTTGTGAAACACTAGACAAAAATTATAATCTTCAAGGATAAAATCATCCTCTAGCACATTCACAATCACACACAAACACAAATGTCCTTAGACACCCTTATTCAATTTCAGGGTGGTCTAGAACAAACATCCACCAGAAAACATCATTTTATTAACTTAGCATGATTACAATCTTTATTGTCCTTTGAATATGAAAACAACCATTATAAAAGACTCATTTAATATTTCGCTCAATTTAATGTTGGCATAACTCAAAACAAAATTTATAAAGCTTCATAAGAGTAGATTTGTTGCTCTCTAACTGGAACCATTCTTCACCGTTGAAACAATTCTTACTCTCCTCCAAAAATAGATCTTTAGGCATCCTCCCTTTGGCATATCAGAATATTGACTCTTGTGCCTTGATCCATTGCTTGGCTTACACATTGAACAGATCCGAGGAAATCAGATCCACATTCGATTTTTCGCTTGCAGCTGCACCAACATCTATTCATATCTGATTTTGAAAAACTATTATAGAGGCACACGATCTGATAAAATTTCGCAATTAATCAACAGATCTGTTTTTGCTGGCTAGCAAATCTGACACAAGTTTTCTGGACAATTTCCTAGTATGTGGCACTGAAAACTATTCTAGTAGTGGATGAAGAGATTATGCACAGGATTGTGCTGATCTGAAACAGAGTTGTGAAACGATCTCCTTTTAAGACTGCAATGAAATTTTTGAATGACGACCATTTTCATGTGCCTCACGCCCTTCAGTTCGATTAACTAGATGGATCTCTGTGCAATTTTATGAAGCCAATGCGGAGTGGAAACTTCTGGCAGTGATCATCAACAAATGAATTCAACTCATGTATTATGTAAACAGAAAACCCAAAGAAAATGGATCTATGGGCGATTTTGCAGGCACTAACGTGCAACAGAGACGTTACAGCCTTTCTAGAGGCGATGGTTGTGGATTGATCTTTGTTTATGCGTATCCACCATAGCTCTACACTCCTAGCAATTTTTTTTTTGTTGGAAGATATGTATAAAATATAGACACACAACTATATCCACACACTCTGAAAGAAAAAAATAAGAAGATTTTTCGAAGTCTCTTGTGGCCTTTCCTATTTGCATATAAATGTGAAGAGAAGTATATAGCTCTGTATATTTATCACAAAAGACCAAACCAAAAATGAATTCATTAATGACAATGATGTAATTGTCCTCATATGACTCATTCGTGAATCGCAATAGAAAACATAGATCTGTAAATTCACGTTGTGCATTACTAACCGATTTTGATTTGTGCAGTCATTCAATCCAGGCCACTTTATTGATCGGTGGGGAACGATTTGCTTGCAGATCAGTGGGTTATCTTGGGTGAACAATTTAATTTATGGAGGTCACAGATCGAATTGGTGAACTTTGATGCTCATTGAAGGTGTGATCCACTTGTAATGGAAGCCTCATAGATCTGTATAAATCATCGTCGAATTAAGTCTACCTTTGAATCTTCTCTTCTACTCTTGGAAATTTTCACATCGTGTGCAAGTCGTTGGAGAAAATCATTGAGGAGTAAATTTTTTTTTTGGATGCAGATCACATAGTATTGAACAGATTGCTTTGTTGTTCATGCTCATCTCTACATTTCAACTTCAAAATATTCCATGGAAAACTACCATGGATCTCAAGACTACCAGGCACCTTAATTGGATCGTACTCTGGTGAGATCAGATCTGATAGGAGGTAGAAATGTCTTGTTTTCAGATTTTCACACAAAAAATAAACCTCAGTGACAAGATAGACCTTGAAGATTATGTATCTCGACCTGATAAAATCATTGCTGCAAAGATAACAACAATTTGCCAAGAAGCAAGAATGCACACAAATTTAAAAATTATGTCCACAATCGATAGGATGAATCCTGTTGTCAAAGTGGAGATGGAAAGGCAATCGAATAACATTTTGTCAGAGGACAAACGGACATAGTTCTTGCATATGGACATAACTGTTGTGACTGACATAATTTTATTTTATCAGATCTTAAAAAACAAATTGAGAGATATATGGTCGTGTTTTTTCCTAACAGATGTAGATCTGTGCATTATATTTAAAAACTTTCTCTATGTATGAATCTCCACGTACAGATATATAGAAACACATGCTAGATCTATATATCAATTTGATAAAATATAGAGAAACTTTTGAATAAATGAGATGTTACTTATCTCTCATCGGACCTTAATTTGTCGAACAATGATGCAAAAAACCTTTTTACAGTTGCAAGAATCGTACAAAACATGTTTGACATGTCAAGACCATTGAAACAAATCTCCCACATCATCCATTCAATTCCTATTGATAACTTTCATAGCTTTATTCAGGCCCTATAAACAATATAGCTCTGATACCAATTGATAAAATATAGATAGGAACAACAACATGGCAGAAAAGCCTCACTATCCAACACTCCACTTTTTCACTCCAATGTTACATATTTATAGTACAATGGGTGATTCCACCTCATAGAGATATTTGCTCTAGATCCTAAAATCATGCATGATGACTAGGCTAGGCAATCTTAACTAACTCATTAGTCATCACTTGAGGATATATTACTAATATCCTAAATGAATAATACAAATATAGGTGACAATTTAGACTTAGTGATTGGTAAAGGAAATCCATAGGCTAACATCTGACTGATCTTTGGACTGATCATCAGACATCTCTGTCGCTGGGATATCCTTATTTTCAGTCAAGATCTCATATTTCTTTGAGTTTTTTGGGGCTTCTTGTTTTCTAGAGTTTCTGATTTATGGGTTTTGGGTCTCCATTTGCTGTGTAGCAGGAGAAGTTGGGTTTTTCCCTTGTAATACTTTCGGACGACCACTTCTTCGGTGATTTTAGAAATTTTAAAACTCAACCATTTCACCGGGTGGTAGAGCTCGAACTCGGTCAGAACTTCTTGGTAAGATCTCACCCCTTGAAATAGTTCATCCTCAGGGGATTCTTCATGTTCATATGTTTTCATATTGCATTGAACTAGATGATTTCCCACAATTTTATATGGATCATACCTTTTGAATTCAATGTCTACCAGTTTGAACTCCTCTAAAGATGCAACCTCTACCAGTTTGACCTCCTCTAAAGCTGCAACCTCCACCTTGGAATGACCAAAATTTAGAAATGAAAACCTTCCAACCTGTAGAGGGAAAGCTGGCCAGAATTTCTTATGAGATGATTTTAATTCTTTACCGATGCTCCATGTTATTGTCTGATAAGCCACTTCTCTACACACCAGTCTATCAGGAAAAAAAATTGGGAGAGCATGGGGGGGAATTGAACATCTGAAAACTCTGATATAAGATAAATTCTCTTCAATAAACCAATCTGCAATTGTTTTAAGGTTTTCCATAATTTTCTTTGAAATATGAGGGGGTGGATAACCATATAATGTTTGATGCATGGGAATCACTACATCGTGATAGATTTCATATAAGAAATCTTTTACCTTTTCTTCCCATAATTTACAATGATAAAACTGGATAGGTTTTGTGCAGGTTGGGTTCCAGTTCCAATTGATCAATGGAATGGAGTTATGTAACAGATGACATCCATGACATATGCAGACATATAAAATGTTGCAATTTGGCCTTTTGACTTCGTCGTTTGGTACTCAACAATTTCTTTGGTTAGGTTATCTGACAGAATCTTAGACCAATCGAAAGTGAAACCCTCAACTACCTCATGCATGATTGATACTCATTCCACTGAGAAATGACTAGGGCTTTTCCTTCCAAATAGTCTACATAACATCATGGCTATATAGACCATATATTCATTTAATGATGCGGTGGCATAAATACCATGAGAATCAACTCTGAATTTCATTGGAATTCCCCACCATGTTTTAACTATATCTGGGTAGGTTCGGTCAAGTTCTACACATTCCTTTCATTGAAAATCTTCTACGAATGCAGCATTATAAATATATTTAGAAACATGGGATAGCTTGTACATTACTTGAATGTGTTCCGGCCTAAAAGAGCCAACGAGGGCCTTTTGATGATTTATGATGCTCCTAGTATACACATCGGTGTTCTCCAAAGCCCAGTTTATCATGTCATTGTATGGCATGAGCTTCGGCCATGTAGCTATTTTATGAAGTTCAGCCTCTGCTATAACTCTGAGTTTTTTCCAAGCTTATCAGTATTTTTGTCTCTAGAATCATCTAGTAAATTTATGACTTCGCGCTCCAAGTTTTCAAAAATATGCATCCAAGACCTGATTGAATCTACAGCGTGTGGTGCGGTATCAGATAGAACGTTCGAGTTCGAATTTGCCTTCACCGGCCTCATCACTCTTCTTCAACGTTTTCCTGGGTGCCATGATGCCTATTATAAAAAGAGAATGCCTATTACAAAGGAGAAGGCGTAATATTTTCTTGAGTGAAACTTACTACTTTGATGAAAGTGAGAATGAAATTTGAAATAAAAACTTTTATTCACCCTCAGTCTGCCTTAATTCGAGCGTGCTTCTACGGACGATGAATTTATTTGTTTTAATGAGGAGAGTACAACTGGAGATACATGCCTTACGCTATAAAATATTTTTGTTTATCGATAATAAATATTACCAAATTTCGATGATTCGTGACTGGGAGTTTTGGATGTAACAACATTGAAATATCTCGACACATGAATGTGAGAAAAATCAATTTATATCGTTAATTTTTTGGTTAGAGGTTAAATTAAACATGCTTAAGAACTTGATGTTTTTGGGACTTCATTCTTCGGGTTTTTTGGGCGTGATGAGTGATAATTCCATGATTCCCAAAAATGTGACTGGTTAAAATTATATTAAGTATGTTTAACTTTTTTTTAATTAATCGTAATTAAATAAGGATTTCGTGACTTTGTATATCGGGATTTTAAGTTGTTGTTTGGAGAAGGATTTCCCAAATGCGAAATTACGATAAGTTTTAATTATCGTTAAACATTCTTAATCGTTTTAATTAACTTGGTTTAATTTTTAAACTAAATTTCACGACTTCGCATATCGGGATTTCGGAGTTCATTGTATGTCAAACTGCTTATATCGCGAAACCCTGAAACCCGATACTTTGGAAGTTGTCTTAGTGTTTTGAATTTTAAAACAAAGTGCAACTCCAATATTTAAAAATATTTTAGACCATTGGATTAATCAGAAGGCTTCATTCGACGGTGGTGTCCAGTGTGTTCTTGTTCTTGTTTTTATTTAAACAAAAATGAAACTTCTTTTAGTCTAAAGTTTAGAAAAATATATATGTTTCAACATAGGCTCCATCTAGGGATCTCATCTCCTTGCGAGACGAGAAGAACATGTAGACCGAGTGCCTTTATTGGGTAAATGGAGTCATTATTGCAGTTCTGTGAAACACATTCTGAAAGAAAACACAAAGAAGGACTTAGGACTTCATCCATACCTTCAAAAAAATTCAAAACTTAATCGTTCATCAATCTTGAATTCGGGCTTCAATTACTTCCTTCTCTTAAACTGATTTTAGAATTGCTTGAGATAATCAAAACAATCTTAATCAATCTATCATACTTTATTCAATTTTATTCGCATCAAGGCAAAGTGATTTTAATGTTTTAAACAGGGAGTCTCGTGTTAGCTCAGAATGTAGATCTAGCCTGAAAAATGAAATAGTTGTTAGAGTACGTTATAATACATGTATAACATCCTTATAGATATCATAGACATTGCTTCACTACCAGCGAGTTTGTTCAGTACCCTGGTGAAGTTATCTAATTCCCATATTGAATTTCCTTTCATCACTTCAATTAATAACTTTGCATTTAAATGTTGAGATGAGGGAAATCATTTTATGAATTTCCTTTCATCATCTTTGTTTAGATTAGATGGGGGAAATCATTTTATGAATTTCCTTTCACCATCTGTCTTATATCTAATCAAACATGAAGTGAGGGAAATCAATTTGTACATAATAAAATATACCAGGAACGATATCCATTTATATTTTAGCAATAGAGGTCTGTTAACTCACTTTGATTACTCTGAACTAATCCTCTTCTGACTATCAAAACATATTAGCTTACCAAGAAGTTTTCATGGGGAATTTTTATTTTCCAAGGACTTTCCTTGAGCAAATTTAATCAGTTTAAGTCTGGTAAAAGGATTAAAGAAATTAGGCTCAACTCAAACATACTTTGTATTTCAGTTAAAGTCAAGAATATCATTAGAATTCTTTCCTATTCCCAAGTTGAAAACTTGTTTTTAAGCTTTCAGAGTGAAAGTGAAGCTCTTTTTCTTCTTCAAAGATCAGAAAGAAAAGTTATTTTTGTAATTAAACTTTTTTTTTTATTAGGTGACAATATTAACTCAAATGAAACTTCTGACAATTTCACTAATATATTTTTGAAAATTTTGACTTGGGTTAACAAGATGAAAGTTCATACCTCAGAATTTTTCTATATTTTATGTTAAGCAAATTTAGTTTATCACCTATTTTGAGGGAGATTTAATGTGAGTATTGATTCCTGCTAGAGATTATCACCCTGTTATCACCTTGTATCCTGCAATGAGATGGATCATGAAAAATGCCAGGGATTGTTTGTTGATTGGAAAGCTTCATGTTGCATATTATATATCTATATTATTATTATTCAATGAAATCAACTAAGATGTTTCTATTTACAATGAAAAATAATAATAATAAAAAACCTACCAAAGGACGCAAATTATAATAATAAGTGAAAACCAAACCGGTATGTATAATGAGAGTTTGGAACTATATTACTGCATGAAATGTTTGAGGTAACACCCATTGATAGGGGCGTTAAGGATAGTTCCATCAAAATTTTCTAACCAAAACACATTCTTTCCTTCAAAAGCTGAGATTTTGTACGGTCCACACCAGATCTTGCCAAAGGTACCATGCTTTTCCACATCTTCTTTCTTGGCTTCCCACTTTAGAACCAAATCACCAGGGAGAAATTCCCTATCTTTAGCTTTTTGGTCAAACAAGGATTTCATGTTATCCTGATACTTTTGTAGTTTATCATATACTTCAGCCTTATTTTGTTGAACTTCAATCATTTGATTTATTCTTCATGTGATGTCATTTGGTTTTTCTTTAGAGTCTTGCCAGAGTTTCATTATAGGCAGTGCATGATTTATGGGTAAAACAACATCAGTACCATACACCATCTGGAATGGAGACATTCCAATGGACCTCTTTGTGCCTATTATGTTGGCCCATAAAGCATATTTCAAATGTACATGCCATGCTTTCTTATTTTTGGTTAACACCTTTTTAATTATGATTATCAAGATCTTGTTTGATGACTCAGCTAATGTGTTTCCCTGTGGATAGTAAGTTGTAGAATGTCCTAGCACAATGTTGTACTTTTGACAGAAACTTATCATGGCCATGGATTTGACTGTTTGAGCATTATTAGTAACTATTTTCCAAGGACAACCAAATCTTGATAGAATGTTCTCTTCCAAAAAACTGATTACCACTGCATCTGTTGCGTTTCGCGTAGGGATGGCTTCTACCCATTTGGTAAAATAATCGGTGGTCGTCAAAATCCACTTATGTTGAGAGCTAGAATGTGGATTTATTTCTCCAATGAAATCAAGGCCCCATTGTTGAAATGGAGCTTCAACCTTAACTGGAACCAGAGGCAGTGCAGGAATCTTTTGTTTTCCTGTGAACAATTGACAAGGGTTGCAATTTCTGACTTTAGCGTTCACATCATTGAATAGTTTAGGCCAATCATATCTTGCTCCTAGGATTTTATAAGTCATTTATCTCCAAGCGTGATGTCCTCCACACACTCCTTCATGGAATTCATTTATAACTTTTTCTATTTCGGATTCTACTAAATAGCTTAGTAAGAAACCCAGGGGATCTTTCCAATATAATTGACCATCTACAATACAATATTTTACAGTGTGTAACTTCAATGTCCTATATTTAGATGGGGTTAGTTCACTGGGGCACTGAAGGGTCAGTAGATAATAAACAATGTCGTTGTACCAAGCTAAAGAAGAGAAATTTTCTAAAATTTCAGTTGTGGGCATAGTAACATCAAGTTCGTTTATCTCTAAAAATCCTTCGTACTCCTACAGATGATTTATTCTGAGTTCTTTTAAATTTGATTCAGCCAACAATTTAGCCAAGCCTTGACCTTTAATAAGTTTGGTCAGTTTAACTTCTAGGTCAAATTCCTTAATTTTGGCTAACCATCTACCCCTTCATCCATCGCTATCGGGTTGAACCAATATATCTTTAACAGAAATGGTGGGTACATAAGAGATCATATTTGAATGTAGCACATAGGTACTGAAAGATTTGAGGGATTTTACCATCGCGTAAGCTTGTTTTTCCAATATATCATATTTTAGTTTGGCATCTCTGATACTTTTACTAAATAATGCAATTGGTTGCTCAAAACCCTCATCATTATTTTGTAACAGTACGGCTACAATAGTATGCTCAGAAGTGAATGAAAAAATAAAAAAAAATTCAAATAATCAGGACTTGCCAGCATTGGTGCTTCACCTATGACTTTCTTAATATGTTCGAATGATGCTTTGGCTTCGCTTGTCCACTTTACCTCATTGTCCTTATTAAGCATATATGTAATCCATTTTATGATTTCAGCGAAATTCGGAATGAGTCTTCTCAAAAACTTTATGTTTCCTAAAAATGACTAAATTTATTTTCTATTCCTGGGAATATTAATAGTATCTATTGCTTCAATCCTTTTTGGGTCAATTTTAATTCCATCCCTAGACACTATATGGCCCAAGAGTTTACCTTCTCGCATTGCAAAATGAGATTTCTTGGGATTCAGAGACAAACCAAATTTGTGATATTTTTCGAAAGTTTGCTTGAGGTGTACTAGATGTTATGCATCAGATTTAGAAAAAGACAATTAGATCATCAAGATAAATAACAACAAATTTATCTATTGCGACGACAAAGTCAATGTCCATAGCTCATTGGAAAGTTTCTCCTACATTCATTAAACCGAAAGGCATTTTATCATACATGAAGGTACCCCAAGGGGTAGTGAACACAGTTTTCTCTTTATCATCTTGATGTACTGCAATTTGATTGTAGCCCGAAAAGCCGCCAATCATGGACATTCTATTCTCTCCAACTACTTTCTCTAAAACATGATCCATTTTAGGCAATGGATAATTTTCCTTGAGTGATGATCTGTTTAAATTTCTGAAGTCTACACACAGTATGATTTCACCATTTTTCTTTCTTACCAGAACTAAATTAGCCACCCATTCAGAGTATCTGAGTGGGACAATGATTTTAGCGTCCAAAAGTTTCTTTACCTATTTCTCTATCACAGGCAACAATATAGAATTAATCTGTCTAATCTTCTGCCTGAATGGTTTGACACCTTGCCTCAGAGGAATTTTGTGTTCCATTATAGTGGTGTCATAAGTTCTTAATTCATCATAGGACCAAGCAAAAACATATTCATACTATCTAAACAACTCAACATATTTACTTTTTATTTTAGGAGAAAGGTACTTAGATAATTTTACCAACCTAGGATTTTGTTTGGTGCCTATATCACAATCTTCAACTTCTTCTGGCTGAGGTTGTAAAGTGGACTTCAATGGAATGTCTTCATGATTAAATAACCTCTCTAAGGGGATCAGACCTTTAGGGATCTAATTATTTTTCAAAATAAGCATACAATGATTAGAAATGTTATTCTGAAATTCTTGAGGATCTTCCCCTTCCTGCATAATCCAAGTGGGATAATTTTGATTTTCTTGATCATTTTATACTTTCTAAGAAAATCAGAATATTTACTTTTTATTTCAAGAGGAAGGTACTTAGATAATTTTACCAACCTAGGATTTTGTTTGGTGCCTATATCACAATCTTCAACTTCTTCTGGCTGAGGTTGTAAAGTGGACTTCAAAGGAATGTCATCGTGATTAAATAACCTCTCTAACGGGATCAGACCTTTGGGATCTGATTATTTTTCAAAATAAGCATACTATGATTAGCAATCTTATTCTGAAATTCTTGAGGATCTTCCCCTTCCTGCATAATCCAAGCGAGATCATTTTGATTTTCTTGATCATTTTATACTTTCTAATAAACTCAGCATATTTACTTTTTTATTTCAGGACGAAGGTACTTAGATAATTTTACCAACCTAGGATTTTCTTTGGTGCCTATATCACAATATTCAACTTCTTCTGGTTGAGGTTGTAAAGTTGACTTCAAAGGAATGTCGTCATGATTAAATAACCACTCTAAGAGGATCAGACCTTTGGGGATATGATTATTTTTCAAAATAAGCATATGATGATTAGCAATCTTATTATGAAATTCTTGAGGATCTTCCCCTTCCTGCATAATCCAAGAAGGATCATTTTGATTTTCTTGGTCGATATGTATTTTGGCAAAGTCATCCATCATTTCTAAAAATTTCCTGATTTGTTCATCATCCTCGAAAACCTGTCAATGTTGAATATTATTCGGTATGGAAGGTTTATGTCTCATCTCTATATGGTATTTAAGTTTGAAAACTGTAGGAGGCACAAACGTTGAGGTTGCTTTAGCCAATGAATATGACCATTGATTCTCAGTTCTAGAGATGTAATGAACATTAACCGATGAGAAAAAATTCTCAATTAGATCCCAGGCACAATTCCTATAAGATCTCAACCTTGGGTGTTTATCCTAGTACTGACAATTAATTTGTTTTATGATCATTTCAGCATCACAATAGACTTCTAAGTTCTTAATCTTAATTTCCTGAAAGCTTCTAATCCTAAGACCAAGGCTTCATATTCACATACATTGTTAGTGTAATATATGTCCCACTGTAACCTATAAGAAAAAGGGATAATAAAATCATCATCAGGTGCCACAAACAACACTCCAGCTCCTTCTCCTTCACAAGATGAAGCACCATCAAAATACATTTTCCAAACTCCATAACTATATACATCTTTACTTGTCTTTTCTTATTTTTATTTTTCTATACAATTTTCTTCTATACATACATATAAATAATCATCAATGGATAAAATACAGTTCTTTAAACCCTGATCGGAAATATAAATAGGTTATTTATTTGGGTTCAGTGGATCGCTTACTGTAAACGCCAACCTTGTTTCTTTGTACAAGCGGGTGAACTGTCCACCGAAGATCGGGATTGTGGCGTATGTCATGTCGAGTTGGAGGGATCCTCCAAGTTTGGTGCCCCAAGACCTGGATAACAACATGCCATACTTTTGAGGTATATCAGCAACAACCACATCCATCATAACACGTTTTACAGGAATCTATGCAAGATTAACAACTAAATCTTTTATCATACCCAAACATTTAACTTTTCTCGAATCAAAAGAATACAAACCTCCATATGGTCGAGTGATTTTGAGACCAAGTCTATCCATAATAGATTTGGGCATCAAATTATGAAAAGCTCCAGAATCCAACATGCAATTATGGAGAAGGTGATCATGCACAGTTAGCATAATATAGAAAGGAGCAACAGTATCTCTGGCACCTTCAAAATGTGGACCAAAAATTATATTAGGCTTACCATATTCTGGATTTATAACGTCAGCCTGACTTTCATTATCTGAAAAATTAATCATTTTAGTAATTTGTTTTCTGTATATAAGATTTTTTTCCAGTTCAACCAGAGGCACAGGGATTTTGATTTTATTAATTTCATTTTCTAGACTGAAATTTCCCGTTATCTTATCAACTTCTCTGGTTTGGATTTCTATCTCCTTTTTTTCTGATTTACTAATTTGTGTTGCTTTTGATTCAGCTTTTTTTGTTTGTACTATGGGAATTTATGTTGTTCTTGTACTAACAAATGGTGTTTATGTTGCCTTTGTCTTGGTAGACTATGTGTCAGTAGCCTTGGTTTTGTCAGTAGCCTTGGTTTTAACAGTCTGTCTTTCAATAGCTTTTGGAGCTACCTCATCTGTTTCCCCTCATGGAAAAATTTTCTTCAGTGGGACGGTCGTGATATTCCTGTTTCTAGGCCTTAGATTTTATTTCGGTTGGAGTTCGTCCATTATATTATCAACAATTCCTTGATAAGTTGAATCCTCTGTAATATTTCTATTCTCGTTATTTTCATACCTATATTATGTATTCAAATATTTTTCATAATCTTGTCTCTTCAAATAAGGTTATTGACAATCATTGCCAAAATTATTCATATCTTCTTCTAACTCCTCGAAATCTCATATATCTTCTCCTCCTATAAAATTTTCATTTTTAAAGGGGGCTTGAATATTTTGTTCTTCATTCTTAATTAGTCTTTGTTGCATTTGAGGGTTAGGGTTTCTCCTAAAATATTTTCTAGGGAACTGATCATTCTTAGATTGATCTAATTCCATTTTCGAGATTTTATTTGACAATTCTTTAATTATTTTGGCCATGTCATCCATCTTATCTTTCAAAGACCTCCTAGATCCAGAGGGTCGTTCTTGTTCTCTTTACTATCTGGTTTCTTTATTTCTCGTTTCAAATTTAGATTTTAATTTTCTCGATTCCATCATGTTTGATTCAATTTCTACAACATCATCCTGCATTTTAGTGAGATCAACAGATCTCTTTTCTCTTAACAATAAAGAGAAATCGGGCTCTAAAGCCCCAACAAAAGTTGCTTTCGCTGCAGGTTGGGAAGGTTTAACCTCGGCTAGAATCTTATTATATAATTTATTAAATCTTTGAGTAAACTCAAGAACTGATTCTGAGTTTTTCTTTATCAAAGCTCCAAACTCAGTTAGATAATAAATATGATCTTTCCTTTCTCCCCATTGTCTGATAAAAGAATTTTCCAACTCATCATATGATCCTATGGATCCTGCTGGGAGTCCTTAAAACCAGGTTCTCACCTAACCTTCAAAAGTTTGAACGAGAATCCTCGAATAAAAATCCTCATGTTCAAGGCCAAGGATATGGACAAATTAATCAAATAAACTTATGTACTCAGTCACTGTTAAATCTCCCTCTCTAGTGAACTTTGGCATGTTTTTCATATAATTTTCGGGTAATTCATGGAGGGGGACTAGGAGAACCAGAGGATCATATCTAGAAGTTATCTTAGCAAAACATGTAGGAGCTGGAGGTGGTCCTTGACTGTCTCCTCCTCCTCCTGCACCTCCGTCACCACCTGCTCCAACCGCAGCCATTTATTCTTTAAGAGATGAAACTTTGGGATTGATGAAAGGATTTTCAAGAATGTGTAATGACCTTTCGGCTCCTTTAGAATTTAGTGAAAAAGGGTCAACAGACAGAAAATTAGAAAATATGGAAACAAGTAAATGTGGACTGGATTCTTCATATTTGCAGGATGTATACTCAGGATACCCAACAGGAGTCAAGTCTGGGTAATAAATATATTCCTTAGAGTTTCGAGAGGATAGAAGCTTGTCAACTTTAATCTCGAAAGAAATCAACTCTAGTTTTGGGGTTTCAGCTTCAAATTTATAATAAGATGTTTCACCGAAAAGGGGTTGGATAGGAACTTCTTGTGAAGTTAACGGTTCCAATGGAACTTTAGTATTTGATTTGGGTTGATAAACCTTACTTGCTGACACTATAGTATGTTTAAGTTATCTTCTTGATTTCAAAATTTTTTCTGGGTCAGATATAGGTGAAGTCTTCTTATTGTCTGGATTTTTTCCGGTATTCTTTCGATTAAATGACAGTTTATTAATCATGGAGTCGCCAAGTGAAAGATAAAAAAAATCATTATAATGTATTCAATCTTTGTTCACTATCAAAGAAAGAAACTTACCAATGTCGTTATTCCCAGGGAAAAATAACTTCATTTCTTCATTCCTTGGCAACGACACCAAAAAGATGTTGTTCCTGAGTTTATACTTAAGGGTTCAAAGTATAATGTCGAGGAATCCGAAAAATAAAGAGAGCTTTTAATATGAAAAGAAAATCAATTATTTAGGGAAAGAAGCCATGGCTGATTTGTAAGTTGTCTTTGCCTAGCTTCCCAATGTTCCTGGACGCTTATATCATGTTCAATCACTACCCATGAACGTTCAAGTTCAACCTGGGTGTTGGTGGTCTCTAATATGGTATTAAACAAATTTAAAGCAATGTTGGTATGATCCGTGTGGTCGGGCTCAATATTAGGCTGTCTTGCAACAAGTACATTCATAGATAAAAGAAAGTTAAAAGATCTGTTGTTTTTTATGTTTTCTTTTTCTATTTTCAATTATATGAGAAAAGTTCATAAAGTTGAATTAATGGTATAACAGTTCAGAGACTGTTTTTCGTGTCTGAGTCAAATTTGAAAATAATGAATGTGATGAAAGAAAAAATAAAGTTGTTTAAACAAAGTGAGGCATCAATCACAGAATAATCTCACTCTACTACAGAAGAAGAAAATAGATGTGAATTATTTAATGAAGCATAAAATGTAGAAATCTAACTACCTCTCAAGTCTTATATTTTCTAATAGAAAACACAGAGGAAAATATGTAAGCAATCAGAGAACTAAATGAAACATATAACCACAGTAGATGTTGTACTAAGTTGTGATTAGGCATTCATCAAAGACATATGAATAAAGATGTTGAAATATGAAAGAACAGAAGAACACATAACTCAGGATTGACAAAATATGGAGTCTCTAGTATGCACTTGTCTTAATTCTCGAAAAGGAGAAATTTATCTATTACCATCGGCCAGGAAAAAACCATATTTCAGTCTTTTGAAACTATATTTATACAAAAGGTTACGAACCCTATGCGGTTGGAATTCTCATTATTCCTAGCTAATAATGGTTACAAAATGAAAGCTTGAACTGTTAGACTTGGTTCTTTTCTATTTCCTTCTAATACCAATAGAAAAGGTATACATATATTACTTCATTGATTCTTTGAAGTACTTCCTTCATGTTGCTCGAGACACTTGATGCATCTGCTTATGAATTGTACCAATAGTCTTGAAGATTTTGTTGCCTCTTTTGCCTCAAAAAGATACAACTTTCTCTGTAATTGCAAAAACATGTCTTCTATCCTTTTATCTTCAGAAGTCATTGACTGCAAATGTAAATTTGGCCTTATCAACCATCTATCTATTTGATAGATGTCAACATGCTTCATTTGTGAAATTTCAATCTGAGCTTCATTTAAAATTTCTTTGATGTCAATTTGATGCTTTACAATGTTGATTTGTCCTAGTATCTCAAAACAACCATCCTTTCCAATGCCTAGTGATTCTTTACTTAGCAAATAAAAAACCTCTTCACAATCATCTTTTATTTCTTTGGACATTCTTTTACTCTCGGCTATATTGGCCTCCCATGCCTTCAATATTATATCACCTTTGACTTGTTTTGCAACAGTTAATCTGGGAGTTACAGGTACTTCTTCTCTAGTTGATGACACGACTGCTTTTTGAAAGGCGTTCCGGGCTATAGTAGCATCTCCTTCTATGAAACTGATATTATCTAATGATTGATTTACTTCCTGAAAATGATTTTGGATTATCTCTACCTTAGCCAAAAGACTTTGTTGTGCTATTTCCAGTTTCTTTAGCACTTTTGATGCTTGAGCTTGGAACCCTGCTATATCCATGACCATTTTTTCAGTGCAACTTACCTTGTTTTGTAATTGTTTAACCAACACGTCTTGATAAACAAGATTGGACTTGAGTAGTTGGATTTCTTGTCTATTAGTAGCTCTAGCTTTTTCAAGTCCTTTATCGACCTCATCTCTGATATTCTGCTCTGTATTCATTATTTGATATCATAATTGACTTATCATCTGATTCCTCTGCTTCAGCCTTTCTTTTAGATTATCAAATGAGAATAAGTTGGTTGTTGCAAAAGCTCCCAAAGAGCCAGCTACTTCTATAGAAAAATCTTCATCTTCCAAATTTTGTCCATCCACTAATACTCTGTGTTTTTTTACCATTATGCCCTCTTTCTGATGCATCTCTTTCTTTACTACCACTTTCCTTTTCTTACTGAAAAATAAATCCAAGGGAGGTATCTCTTCAATAGAGATAGGTGTGAGATCTCCTATGAGAATTACCTCTACATTGGGATTTCCTCTAGTGAACTATAATGGCATGACAATCTGAAAGGGGTTGTCAATTTATGTGGATAACTTCTTTTCAGCTCCATCTGTAGTTGATTTATCAGGTAAAGATAGTGGCTTATCTTCTCCTTGATTTTTTAATGTCTCTGACTGATCTTTGGACTGATCATCAGACATCTTTGTCGTGGGGATATCCTTCTTTTGAGTCAATATCTCAAATTTCTCTGAGTTTTCTGGGGCTTCTTGTTTGCTAGAGTTTTTGATTTCTGGGTTTTGGGTTCTGGGTCTTCGTTTGCTGTGTAGCAGGAGACGTTTGGTTTTTCCCTTGTAATACTTTCAGAAGACCACTTCTTCGGTTCTTTTGGAAATTGTAAAATTCAACCATTTCACCAGGTGGTAGAGCTCGAACTCGGCTCATAACTTCTTGGTAAGATCTCACCCCTCGAAATAATTCATCTTGAGGGGATTCTTCAAGTTCATATGTTTTCATATTGCATTGAACTAGATGATTTCCCACAATTTGATATGGATCATACCTTCTGAATTCGATGTCTACCAGTTTGACCTCCTCTAAAGCTACAGCTTCTACCTTGGAATGGCCAAAATTTAGCAATGAAAACCTTCCAACCTTTAGAGGGAAAGCTGGCCAAAATTTCTTTTGAGCTACTTTTAATTCTTTACCGATGCCCCTTATTACTGTCTGGTACGACACTTCTCTGCAAACTAGTCTTTCAAGTAGAAACTTTGGGAGAGCATGGGGGGGAATTGAGCATCTGAAAACTCTGATATAAGAGAAATTCTCTTCAATAAACCAATCTGCAACTGTTTTAAAGTTTTCCATAATTTTCTCTGAAATCTGAGGGGGTAGATAACCATATAATATTTGATGCACAGGAATCACTACATCATGACAAATTTCATAAAAGAAATATTTTACCTTTTCTTCCCATAATTTAGAATGATAAAAATGGATAGGTTCTATGCAGGTGGGGTTCCAGTTCCAATTCATCAATGGAAATGGATTTATGTAACAGATGGCATCCATGACATACACAGACATATTAAAAACTGCAGGTTTCCATTTTGACTTCGTCGTTTGGTACTCAACAATTTCTTTGGTTAGGTTATCTGACAGAATCTTATCCCAATCGAAAGTGAAACCCTCGGCTACCTCATGCATGATTGATACCCATTCCACTAGGAAATGAGTAGGGCTTTTCCTTCCAAATAGTCTACATAACATCATGGCTATATAGACCATATATTCATTTAATGATGCAGTGGCATAAACACCATGAGAATCATCTCTGAATTTTGCTAGAATTCCCCACCATCTTTTAACTATATCTGGGTAGGTTCGGTCAAATTCTACACATTCCTTTCGTTGAAAATCTTCTACGAATGCAGCATTATAAATATATTTAGAAACAGGGGATATCTTGTACATTACTTGCATGTGCTCTAGCCTGAAAGAGTCGACAACATCCTTTTGATGATTTATGATTCCCCTGGTCTACAAATCGGTGTTCTCCAGAGCCTAGTTTATCATGTCATTGTATGAGATGAGCTTTGACCGTGTAGCTATTTTATGAAGTTCAGCCTCTGCTATAACTTTGAGTTTAGTTCCGAGGTTATCAGTCTTTTTGTCTCCAGAATCATCTGGGAAATTTATGACTTTGCGCTCCAAGATTTCAAAAATTTGCATCCAGGACCTAATTTAATCTACAACATGTGGTGTGGTATAAGACAGAACGTTTGAGTTCAGATTTGAGCCTTCACTGGCCTCATCACTCTTCTTCAACGTTTTCTTGGGTGCCATGAATCCTGTGATAAAAAGTGAATACATGTTATAGAGGAGAAGGCGTAAGATTTTCTTGAGTAAAACTTACTACTTTGCTTAAAGTGAGAATGAAATTTGAAATAAAAACTTTTATTCACCCTCAGTCTGCCTTAATTCGAGCGCGCTTCTATGGATGATGAATTTATTTGTTTTAATGAGGAGAGTACAACTGTAGATATGTGCCTTACGCTATAAAATATTTGTGTTGATCCATAATAAATATTACCAAATTTTGGCGATTCGCGACTGGGAGTTTTGGATGTAACAACATTGAAATATCTCGAAACGCGAATGTGCGAAAAATCAATTTATATCGTCAATTTTTTTGTTAGAGGTTAAATTAAACATGCTTAAGAATTTAATGTTTTCGGGACTTCATTCTTCAGGGGTTTTTGGGCATGATGAGTGATAATTCCCTGATTCCCAAAAATGTGTCTGGTTAAAATTATATTAAGTATGTTTAACTTTTTTTTAATTAATCAGAATTAAATAAGGATTTCGTGACTTTGTATATCAGGATTTTAAGTTGTCGTTTTAGGAGAGATTTCCGAAACGCGAAATTACGATAAGTTTTAATTATCATTAAACATTCTTAATCGTTTTAATTAACTCGGTTTAATTTTTAAACTAACTTTCGCAACTTCGCATATCATGATTTCGAAGTTCATTGTATGTCAAACTGCTTATATCGTGAAACCCCAAAACACGATACTTTGGAAGTTGTCTTAGTGTTTTGACTTTTTAAACAAAGGGCGGCTCCAATATTTAAAAAGATTTTAGACCATTGGATTAATCAGAAGGCTTCATTCAACAGTGGTGTCCAGTGCGTTCTTGTTCTTGTTTTTAATTAAACAAAAATGAAACTTATTTTAGTCTAAAGTTTAGAAATATATATATGTTTCAACAGTGGCATTATCCCAATAATCTCCAACATTGGCCAACTTAGGTGCTTTCTTTGTGCCAATATTAAATTTCTTGATTTTGATTGGTTTCCCAATAAAAGGTAGTTCAATCCTCGGTCCTTCTATGTCTCTCTGTCCTTCAGTTTATCCGATGTTCACATTCCTAGGATCATCATCTTCATCAGCATTGATATTGTAACGACCCTGCAATTTCTGAAGAGGGACAGTCTACTCATCTTCTTCTTGCTCCAAAGGGAGGTTAGGTGTCTCCTCAAAGACTCTCTATCTTACAACTTGTAAAGCCTGGTCTACTATGGGGTACTCACTTTCAAATAAAAATGTAGCTATAAAGTTCTACGTCATACCGTATCAATCTGAAGTGGTGAGGCACATTTCTACTTGAAGATACTAGTTGATGGGCATAGTGTCCAAAGTGTTAATGAATTTATGCACCCACTGTTCTTTAAGAATGTTGCTCCAGGCTTCCTCACAACTTCGCACATGGTCCTTCGAAAAACTTTGACCTGTGTATAGAACTTTGCACCCTTCAACTTGGTTTGAAAAGCATAGTGTCATCAAAGTGAGAAATTTCACCCAGTCCGTGATGTTCTTCTTGTGTGTTCCCCACCATCTCGTTGGCATTGCTTTCAAGGCTTCATCTAGTGCCAACAGTCTCTGTTGTACTGGTACAATTTCTTCAACTTCCAATAAGAAAGATTCTAAATGATTTAAACCATCAAATTGTAAATTCTAACCTTGTACAATATCTACTACAAACAGATATTCAGAAAAGAACAGAAAAGATACAATGGCAAATACAAACATTACACAGATATTTTTCCCATGGAAACCCAAACCGAGAAAACCAGCATATTCTATATTCATTCATTTTGTTACAATGTTTACAATACAAAATACATATAGGATCCAACAGCATCCAAAGCCCTAACCCAATGACCTAGATTAGTCCAAAA
>JZKD02S1832108.1:77609-116530 GCA_000966675.3 Picea glauca | reverse complement strand
GAACACTTGTCATGCATCCTTCATTCTACCACTATGCGCATATCCTGTCATCATGGCATTCCAAGACATAAATTTGGCTCAAGCATTTTGTCAAACACCTGGCACGCATTGTTCAAACTCCACATTGTCCATACATATCAACTAGCGCACTTGCATTCCAAGAAATCTCCTCTATTTGTGGCATTTGAGAAAAAACTGACTTTTCCTCTTCCATCATTTCTTTTCATACATGTGAATAATTCCATTACCCACAAATATCGTTGATTCAAATCCCATTTTGATTATGTGGCCATGAATATTCTTACCATACCCCGGCCAACACATGCATCTATAGCACTAGTGGTTGTAAAAATCATTTAAATTTATACCTGCTACAATATGTAATTATCATGGTGCATGAGAGGACGGTTCGTTTAGGTATTTCTTCAAACACTTTGTTTTCATCCTCTATATACCCATATTTTTCACGTATATCCATAAGAGCGTTTCCCACAAAGCATGCATCTTGAAACCAACCTTTACAATACAAGAAAGTAGTTGTTCACCCTCTTTTGGCATGCCCAAACTATCATATGCCAATAATAATAATCTTAGAGTAGTTATTCATATTCAAACCATTTGTTTGTAGACATGCTCTTTCACCTATGCACTTTAACTTTAACCCATCGAGGTCGAGTGTTTGAACCCAAATCTCTAATACCACTTTGTGATGTATCTGACCACCTCGGTACCTGTTGGGATGACAGGGTACTGGGAAATTTTCTTCAATTTCCATCAAATGCATCATAAACACAACCAACCTATGACACCATATAACAACACCTACTCAATCATACAATTTTACATGTAGAATTATGCATAACACATTAATAATTCAGAAATGTATATAAAAACAAAGATTATGTAAGCATAAAACAATTAAACATCAATATATAATGTAACAACAAAAAAACACATATAAACATGGCACTTATATTTTATGAAAACATTAGTTGGTTGCAAACCTCAGATGTTCTTTCCAATTGCAGACCTTGCTCCTTCGACTCTCTCAGCAGTAGGTCACCCCCAAGTTGGGGCTATGACTCCACTAAGGAAAAGGATTAACTAAGGCCGCCTATGGTATCCCAGACAATGCAGTTGTTTTCTAGAGAAGGTACCAAAGTCCAACAACAATTCCAACATACAGTGTATCATTCCTCATTAGCCTACACAACTCAAGGAAGAGTACCCGCTTCTCTGCATCGCGGTCCCTCGGGTTGCCCCACTCCCATTCCAAGGCTCCAACACATGTTGGTTAGGAAGTCTTAGAGCATTGTGGCTCTAGGAACTTCAGGTACACTTAGGAGTATCCAAGCACCCTGCAGGCTTCACACCTTGGGAAACAACCCAAACAATTCTCACTCCATGGCTCCAACCTTCCTCAAGGAAACCCAATGAGAATTTTGCATTGAATCCCCAATATAAATCACCTAGATTTCCAAGGATTCAAAGGAAACATAGGGTTATAGAGCTTTCCTAGCTTACCCTCCACTCAGTTCACCAACAACATGCATGTATATGGCAATGGCATTGGGCATGGCATTGGCAACATGAAAGTCATGGAAACCATGGCAAAACAAGAATATAATGGAAATTTCCACTAAGCCCCTTGACCTTTGTATATATGGTTCCATTTTGACATATGGAACCCATGCAATCATCTTCCACTCTTAGGAAACTTAGGATAAAACATGAATATGGCTTAGGGAATTATACCATAAGGTAATAATGTATTTTAACATTAGCCCCTTTTAACTTTTTGGACTTGTGATATATTTTTCACTTAGGAATATATCTTATGGGTTTATAACTTAGGCTAGGAGTAAATTATATTTTCCTAGATCAGCACCCTTGCTAAGCCCTTTATCCCCCTCACCTTTCCCTCTCGTGGAGTCCTAGCCCCCCATACTCTTTTCACCCCTTGGTCTGCAACCATGGGGTTATGTGTGTGTGTGTGTGTGTGTGTGTGTGTGTGTGTGTGTTTACATTTTACATTACTAGGCTCTCTGGCCTTTCATCTTTACAAACACTATGGCCCAAAATGTACTAGCTCACCAGCCGAAGTATCATATGTACATATACATTTACAATTCAGGGATCAAGTTGGGGTATTACAGATCATAACATTTTTGAAATAGCATTATCACGGGATAGAGTCTTATTTCCTTTGAAAGATCAAAATTCTTAGCTACTACAAAATTTCTATAAGCATTGGAAAATTATATTTGTAGTTTATTTTAGATTCATCTCTATAGAAAAATCGTTTGAATGATTATGTATAATGTGATAATTTCATTTAATGTTTGGAGTTATAATAGTGACCATTTTGGCAAAGACTAGGTTTCCATTTACAACACCTAGTTAGTTTCATTTCTTGCAAATAGATTAATCAATTTCCTTTTTTCCAAATAGATTAATCGATTTCATTTCTTGTACTTATTTAGGTTTCATTTCCTACAATTAGTTGATAGATTTCATTTCTGCAATTAGTTAGTCAATTTCCCTTTTTCGCAAGTGTGATTTCCTTTCTGCAAGTAGATAGTTAATTTCCCTTCAGCGAGTGTGACTTAATTTCTAAGGATTGTAGAACCTTGTGAAAACTTGTGAACTGTTCATACTCTACCTATAAAATCAATTGTTCAAACTACAACAACAGAAAAAAAAAAATCAAGAAGAAGGTGTGACCTGTATATATATTGCACAATAGCTTCCAAGTACAAATAGAACCACGAGTTGACATTTAATGTGTAGACCCTTTGATTACCTTCATAAGTAATTAAAAAGACAATTAAAAGGTCCATCATTTTGGCATTGTTGTCAGGGAGTTACCAAAGGTGTTGTAATATTCTTGCATTGGTTTTAAGTTCATATATAGGAGCAAGTATAAACAACATAAAGGAGAAAAATGAGTAGGATATTGTAAGACACATTAAGATGCAGTAGTTGCACAGAGAAATTTGTTGCAACACTCTTAATTTGTCAAAATAAAAACATATTTGCTCATTAAATAGAGTTTGCATAGCTTATAATGTTGTTTTCAATTCATGAGAAGAAATAAAGTGTTATCACCAAAAAAATCCTCATACAAATACAAACAACCAATGAAGAAACAATCAATACAAATACAACATACAACCAATAATTACAGGAGGATCACAATCAAGATTGACCATATAGTAAAAAAACTATGCAAAAATATCCTTAATTTCCATGCACATTCAACAAAGACAGCGTGCACATATCCGCATGGGATAACACCATGTACAACATGCACAGTGTGTGCTCTGCGTGACTGACAATCAAAAAACCCACACAGATGCAGAAACCACACATTGATGATTTTGGTCAGGCCTCAACCACATTTGGGATGAAGTGGATCTCGACCATACCTAAATATCGCCCTAAAATTATGCCTTGGGATCATTGAAAGAATGGGAGGTACCATCAAAGACCTCCCCATTCACATTTGAAACTAGTTGTGAAATATCTAGCAATCCTCCTATAAATAGAGGATCATTGTATGCAAAAGAAGACAAAGTTTATTGTAGTGTTATACTGTTCAAATCTTCTTAGAGAAGCCATTTCCTCTCTAAAGAACAATTTGAGCAAGTATAACAGAGGAAAACCTTTCCACCTCTTAGGGAGATTTTTCCATACATTTATTCACCATTGTCAAGTTAGAATAGGAGAGTAGAAGTGTTATCTTGAGGAATAGGGGATTCACAAATCCCACATTTCTCCTCATGGTGTTCTCAAATTAAGAAGACTAGTGTCTATTGGATACCAACTATTTGTGTTAAATTACTTGCATCTCTTGTTGATATTTGTTTTATTCATGTTTCTTTGTTTATCATTTCCTTTTTCTTTGATATATGTTTCATTGTTTGCATGCCTACTAACCTGATAATCATTGTTTTGTGTTGTTTAGCTAGTCCAACTAAGCAATCAAGGGTCCTCTTTTTGCTCACCCAAGTGACAAAAGGAACCCAATAGTTTGGCGACCATACTCGGGACTAGGGATCAAATTCCTCCCCTTTGGACTCTTATATCTTCTATTCTCGCTCTCTGGTGTTTGCAACGTCCAAAACCGACTCAACCTACCCTTCAGACACTACAATTCAACCCTCTGTTGGAAGATTTCATTTTAAATTTCCAACCCGCCATTTTCTTGTGTGCATGGGGGTTTGGGAAAAAAAGTATCAAGGTACACATGGAACTGTGCATCCTCTTCTTTTTTGTTTTGTGTGGTATGTTCAGTTTGCATGACTGTCTGTGCATAAAGCCGCATAGAAGCTTTTTTTCACCACATTGTAAGAGATTTTGAGGCTGAGTTTTTTTCCAATAGCTTAGATTTATTTTATGCACTTTGTAAAATCCATAACAAGCGGGACTAAGGTTCATTCTTGCATAGATAGCTTAGTCACACATAGAATTCTAGGGGGATTAAAAAGAACCATAGTATCTTTTGATTTCCTTGGTTGCCACATGGATGGCTTAAAGTTTAGCTTTTGAATTTCATTAAAAAGTTTTTCTTCAACAAAAACACCACATTAATTTGGGACTAGAAGACTATTTAGACAATCTTGGAGTATGTTCTTTCCTTGTACCCTTGTGTGATCTTGGAAATCAGAAAAAGAGATGCTTGAAGAAACCTTCATATCCCTTTAAAATCAACCATTTTAGGAGAGGCCAATACCTCTTAGCTTTTTTTTGAAACATAATCTCAAATAATTATAAGGGCCCACACATGTCCACATGTGCACAATCTTAGGATAGTTTCAAATTCTTAGAGTAAATCACTTAGGAATTTTAAAGCATTGAAAGTGCCACACATGCCCACATGTTCACAATCTAGGAATAGTTTCAAATCTTTCTTAGATTAGATAACATTCTAGGGAGATTAAAGCTCAAGAGTAAGGACTCACGTGTCAACCATGCTAGTTACCTAAAGATTTGCCAATTTTTGCAAGGATTGTTTGTGAAATCTAGTAAGTTAGAAGTAAGGAACAAATGTAAAGGACCAAGCGATGTCCACATGCCAAATTTTTCTCACTTAACTTATTAAAAATTCATCACTCGTTGTCACTTCTTGCACACATCAAATATTCGAAAGGTTTTTTATTAGATACTTGAAACCATAGTATGCTCTTCTCACGCTCATAAGCAATTTGGGAAGATCAGAAGGGATTCATTTGTTTGGTAAAGATCCTTTTGTGCACACCATTTTAATCAACAAGGTTTGCCCATGATCCCAACCTCCCAGCCCACTCTCACATCCTAAAAGAAACCATAATCAACCCACTTCTAACCTCTACAGGAGGAACAGAAAATAATTTGGTAGTCTAAGATATGATTTTGGGGATAGGCATCCAAATAAATCCCCATCATCATGTTTTCATTGAAACTTAGAAAGTTGCGAAATAGGATACCAAAATCCTCCCAATCAAGCACTCCTACACCACAATACATGAAGGCCCCCATGAAGGGTCGAAGGACAAGGTCCATTTGTTCTGTGTGTGCCTCCTTGGGTCACCCAACCCTTGGAAAGAATCCATCCTGTGACCAACTTTTGAGGCCGAATATCTAAATGTTGTGCTTGATCGAGGTGACTTAGTGGCCAAATTCTAGGTTTTATCTACCCAAGGTGGTGGTTGTGGGCTGCAATCGCACCTCAATCAGATTTTGAATAATTGTTGGGAAATATCACCAATACTTCCATGTTATGCCCCCTTCACCCCTCATTATAACTAATTGTTCATCCCTTCACTAGTATCTCCTCAAGTGGGTTTCGACCCCACTGTCGAGTGCTTTTTTGGAGGTCTAGTGCTATTTGAGAGGAAGGACATTATGTCGAATAGGACACATGTATTATTTTTTTATATTCCCCCACGCGGTGTCAGAAAAAAAAAAACAACCAAACTACCAGTTACATTATTGTTATATGTATGATTGTCACCATTTGATTACATGCAGTTTTAGAATACATTGTTTCGGTAATTTGTAAAGAACTTATTCTATCAATTCTTCTCATCACCTCCATCACACATCCACACATATTCTAGAATCATAGGGGAAACAGAACATCCCCATCATTCTGGACTTTTAAAAAGCCTCCCCCCAATTTTGGGAGGTATCCCCCACTTCGTTGATACAACAACAAAACCTTCACATACACGAGTAAGTGCCACAACCTTAGGATCAACCTTGCTTGGATATGCTTTGTTGGCCACCAATACCCAGAAAAACTCACCCACTATTCCTCCACCAAAAGGAGGTGGAGCCCAACCTTCTTAGCAAGGAACAAGCTCCCAATCATCCTTACAAGGAACATTTTACCAACCATCACATACCATGGCCAGTACTCCCCCCTCCATGCCATACTTGGCATCTCTCAATATCCCAGATTTGACCAAACTAATGAACGATCCCATATTACATGACCCTACTTAGTCAAATATGCCACTAAGATATCTTCTGATATTCCCAAATTCTAAGGCTAGCCCAAAGAAGACCTTGCCAATCACATTATGTCTTTTCACCTAGGGTGTTCTTCCAATAGAATTGTGAAAGATTCTATTCGCTTACGACTGTTCCAAAGAACTCTCATTGGTCCCTCTTCTAAGTGGTATGTGGATGAGAAAGTCGGGTCCCACTCAACTTGTGAGTCATTGGCAAAAGCCTTCTTATCCTTCTTCCAACTCTCGGTGTACCACGACACTGGATTGGAAATCCTATCAGAATTCAAACAAACCTCGACCATCCATATGGCCAATCACATTCATGAATGGTGAAGAAGAAGAAGAATTTTCAAAGCATATACTACCCCACAACAATGACTAGATTGGTTCCTCAAATCACTAGTCCCTCTCCTCGCCAAGGATGTTGCCACTAATTTCCCTCAAATTGAAGATGAGGCCATCACCAAGGCCCAACAGTTTTACTTAATATACTCTCAATTGGGGTACCTTTATACCATCTTACATGATTCTCCTCGCCCTTTACCATTTGGTCAAGAAAAATCAGGAACATCACATGTTTTAAATGGGTTAATTGGGTCCACGGTCCATACTCACCCACACGCTCAATTGATACCCATGTTTGGGGCTAATCCTTACCAACCACCATATTGGGGAAACCCATACTACCCTCCCTCACCAATCATAGGACCACCAGTACCTGCCCCTCCCATTCACCTAGTACCCTTTCAACAAAAAGTACCATTTCCTCCCACAACATATACTCCCAACCCTATGGGAGGCACCTCCACTTCATACAACCAGTATGAATCTCCCCATTGTAACCCTTACTATCCCTTCCTTGGTCCTCCTCAACCCATTTCCCCAACACATGGACAACAACATGCAGGGGTAAATTTTATCCAACCATCGCCTATTCAACAAGTTCAAGTGTTTGAACAACTGAATACAACCAAACCCCCTCATCAACCCAACAAAAAGAGGATAAAGGGAAAAAATAGAAACCAAGGACTCGGAGGAAACCCCTAGTAGCCAAATCCCCCCACATGGGGCAACCAAAACTAGGCTAAAGAAAATCCCCAAGGGGACAATAAAAATGGACAACCATGCCAAGGAAGGAATAATAACCTTCGAACCACTTTCCCATGTGTATTAGGTGGAGAGTATGGCCATTACACCCATCATTGTCCACAAATAGATGATTACAAACGAATGAAGGAAGCTATGAATCCCCCATGCCCTCTTAGGTGGTTTGGGAAGTTGAATGAGATTGCATAATTAGGAAAATACAGGGAAAATGTGGGTGGGGTGTCCAATTGTAGTGCATAGTGTGCATGGGGGTTGGATGCATGGTGGGAAAAGGAGAGTGGGGTCTTTATTTCTCCTGGTGCAATGTTGGTTGGTGGTGTTGCCCCCTTTGTGAGTATAGGGTTTCCTGTATTGGTAATAATTCCCTGAGGAGCCCCACTTATGTTCTACCCATGAAGAATTATCAAACAACCTTCCCACAACGAGCCAAATCCCTATTTGATGAATAGTCCCACATGCCATTACCCAAATACCCTTCTTTTACCCTCCCCTCCCCCCGGAGTAACAACATACCAAGTTTTTTCTACTCTCACTTTACCGAATATGGTGATATCCATCCCTAAATGGTATCTTGAACCACCAGCTATGGTACCAAGCTTATCTCTCTCACCGCAACTCATGGCTCAACTACCCATTCACCTAACTGGTCACACAATTGGGGGAAATATTACCAATACAGGAAACCCTATACTCACAAAGGGGGCAACACCACCAACCAACATTGCATCAGGAGAAATAAAGACCCCACTCTCCTTTCCCCACCATGCATCCAACCCCCATGCACACTATGCGCTACCATTGGACACCCCACCCACATTTTCCCTGCATTTTCCTAATTATGCAATCTCATTCAACTTCCCAAACCACCCACCCCTACTCCCTACCCACGTATCCCCACCAACCCCAACAAAATCCTCTTCTACAAATATGAAAGGCATGCGTACCAACCATGCATGCACCCTATGCGAGGAGTACAGTCATTACACGCATAATTTCCCAGCCATCCCCATCTATCGGGAGACTTTGAGATCAGTAAGAAAAACACCAATACCAGAACCCTCTCAAGCTACCCCCACTACTACTAACACACAAAACATTTACTATGCTTCCACATCAGTAAATGAGCATTTACAACACCCTTTTGTGTTATGTTACCAGCTGGACCATTACACATACATATCCCCACTCATCATTGAGATATGGGCACGCCAAAAGGATTCCATCCCACCCATTATACCACAAGTACAACCCCAGATGGAACAGACTATGCACAATCCCCCTCCTAGCAATCACAACATACCCTCCAAGGCCCAACCTCCTTCCTTTGACCTCGAGGACCATCTCTATTCCACCAAGATGTACAAACTTCCCACCAAACCCCCCAAACTCCCCTGTAACACCCTTTTACAAGATTCCCCCTCCCCCATACCATCCCACATCCAATTTGTATATGGATATTTGGTTCATGACATCTAGTAAAGTTCTCATTCCCCCCCATAGGTCCATCCACCTCAAATTCAAATGATGATATTGAATCCTCAACCCATCCTCTGTCCATAGTTTCCTCACCCATTATTCCCACAAATCTCAACACCTCGATCCCACCGGTAAAAGACTCCTTATACTCCATTTTTCAATCCAATCATGACATTCTGGAAGTTATATGTGCACCATATTACCCATGGGATTACTTTCATCACGGATCCTTTTTTCTCGCTCACAACACCTTTCAACCACACTCAGATACCCCTATCTGTGCCATTGAAGCTAAGGATTTCATTCCCCCATGGGCATGTGGACTGGTTCAAAAATCCAATACCTACCCCTGACACTTTTGAATAAGGAAATATGGAAAATATCTCCCCCACAATTATAATAGATATCTCCATCAAACCTAATGTCATGGAAGAAATCACCCTTGGTGCCGCATGCTCTCCCGAAGAAATCATAGCATATAATTCCCTCTTCCAAGAATTCTAGGACGTTTTCACTTGGTCTTACACTGAGATGCCCAGATTAGACCCGACCATTATGGAACACCATATCGATACATGGCCAGATATTTCCCCTGTCTGCCACTAACCACTTCACCCTTCCAAATCTATGTCCATAAAAGATGAAATTGATAAACACCATGTCGTTGGCTTCATCTACTCGACAGCCTATAGATCATGGGTTTCAAACTCAGTCCCTGTCAACAAAAAATAGGGTACTATTAGGGTGTGCACCGATTTTCACGATCTCAATCAAGCTTGTTCCAAAGAAAAATTTCCTACACTGTTCATTGACCAAGTCATTGATGCTTGTGTTGGACACAAAGTTCTATCACTCATGGATGAATTTTCCGGCTATAACAGATTCAAATTCTCCATGCAGATCAATACAAAACTGCATTTAAAATCCCCTAGGGAACATTTTCATATCGAGTGATTCCCTTCAGACTAAAAAATTTTGATGCCACCCTCCAAAGCGCCATGACATATGCCTTTCATGATCTGGATCACATTATTATAGCATGCTTAGATGACCTCACCGCTCATTCTAAATAGTGCTCAAATCATCTTTGAACATTGTCGATGATACAAAATCCATCTCAACCCACTGAAGTGTGTCATTTGCATCACTCTGGGCCACCTATTGGGCTTCACCGTCTCCCAACACTGCATCATCGTCGACCCCCTTAAGCTTGAATCCATCAATGAGATCCCTCCTCCCAAGAACCTACGCCAATTGTAAAGCTTCTAAGGAAAAGATAATTTTATATGGAGTTTTGTTCTCGATTATGCTATTCATGCCCATGACTTATTACGCTTACTATGACGTGATGTCTCATTTCATTGGGACCAACATGCTCAAGATGCATTCAATTCTCTCAAAGAAGCACTCAACAAAGCACCCTTAATTAGTCCCCCAAACTATGAAAAGGATTATATCATGTACGTGTCTGCCTCCGATGTTTTAGTTGTAGGAGTAGTTTTCCAAGTAGGCAATGACTAGCGCGAACACATCATCTACTATATTAGAAAAAATATCTCAGGGCCCCCTCTCAAATACAATCATGAGGAAAATATTTCCCTCGCTTTTGTCCTCGTAGTTCAAAAGTTGCATCACTACATCCTACTTTGCACTACCAAATTAGTGTCTGATTCCAACCCTATGCACTATATTCTCAGTCACTTCCATATCAATGTCAAATTTGATCGATAGATCGTCATCCTCCAAGAATATGATCTACATTTCACTACTCCCAGAAGAAAAAAATCACTCTTCTTAGCATAACTCATGGTCGACTTACCATCCAACTCATCTGACCCCTCTGTCAATGAAAAATTTCGGGATGAACATGTATTCTTCATTTCATCCAATGACCCATAGTACAAAGATATTCTTGTATATCTCCGAATGAAAAAAATCATCCCTCACCTCTCCCGAGATGACTGTCATTGAATCTGTCACCAAGCCTCATGCTACCTCGTCATAGGGGAAGTGTTATACCATAGGGGTGTTGACACCATTCTCTGACGATGCCTCACCATTGAGGAAGTAGACAGAGTGCCCAACAATTTTCATAGTGGAGCATGTGGAGGTCACCTTTATGGAATGTCCACTACACAGAAAATAGTTTGGTCGGTGAGGTACTTTCGGCCCACCCTATTCCACGACTTCATACATACAGTCAAACGTTACGACAAGTGTTAGTTATATGCACACAAATCCCGAGCACCACCTTCCCTTCTCCATCTAGTTACCATTGTCGACCCCTTCTGTACTTGGGGAATTAATTTCATGTCTTCAAACCCCCCATCCAACAATGGGCACAAGTATATTGTCGTCATTGTTGAATACTTCACCAAATGGAAAGAGGCCATAACCACCTTCAACAATACAACAAACGTGACTGCTCATTTTTTCTTCAGTCATGTCATTTCCCACTTCGGAGTTCCCCTCCAACTAGTGTCCTACCATGGAAAACATTTCTAGAATGAATTTTTCTCTTAACTCTCCAACAAACTGAGCTTTATTCATGAGTTCACACCCCCCTACTACCCATAGTCCAATGGGAAAGTTGAAGAAGTCAATACATTTCTAAAAACAATATTGCATCGAACAATAAATAAGCAGAAGACCAATTGGCATCACATACTTTTCTCAGCCTTATGGGCATATCGCACTGTAGTCAAAACTTCCATTGGTTTCATGCCTTTACATATTCTCGTTCATGGGGTGGAATTTTTCCTCCCCATAGAATGCGAAATACCTACTCTACGCATTGCAATCGAGCTCCTCCTAGATACAACTCCCATCGAGCAATGATTTCTCATCTTGAATCTCTCAAAGAGGATCATCGATCCTCTCTACAAAAAAATGAAGTCACCAAGAAACAGTCCAAGGTTTTCTTTGATCGTCAAGTAGCCCTTCAATCCTTTACCAAAGGAGACCTAGTACTATCCTACGATATCTCCCATGACACCTTAGGCCACGAAAAATTTGAATCTCTTTGGCAAGGTCCCTATATCATTCATCATTACCTCACCAAAGGTGCTTACATTTTGAATCATCCCAAAGGAGCCACACTCAAGGACCCTATCAATGGGTTATCCCTGAAGAAATTCTACCCTTAAGAATAGCCACTCTACCTTAGGCTCTTCTTGCATTTACCTAGTGTTTTTAGTCTTTGTTAAACACCTCTCCTTACCATGACATGGGCCTTATCCTTTGTCCTTGTTTTGACAGGTGAATCTCCATTGCTTACCACATCGGGTATGCTGACGGTGCCAACCGTTGGAATCAGAATCTCGCTTATGTAGCTCGGGCCATGTACACCCCAGATCATGTACTACTTTACTCCAATGTTATATGCCTCGGGCCTGCCACCAACAACCAAGTTGAATACGCCACTATCATTGACCTCCTCTCAGAGGCCAGTCACCTCCATATTCATGAATTAAGCATCCTCTTAGATTCCCAGCTCATCATCCTATAGTTGAAAAATGTGTATCACATCCATGATCCATACTTATACCGCAAGTACCTGCAAGTTAAACTTCTATCACGAAATTTTGAGTCAATTACATTTACTCATATTCCTAGAAGCCTAAACCCGTTTGTAGATCATATGGATAATCAAGTCCTAGATTGGAATTTATCACATTAACATACATTTAAATATAATTCATCATCCATAAAGCAATGAAACAGTTATAAACATCACACATATTTACCAAAACATCAAAAACATCATCAAAAGGTCTACTCATATATAGATCAAAAGATATCATACATGTTTCTGATACAAAAATATATAACTTGCCTTAGCCCCACGACTAGGTCCTCTTAGCACTAGAAGTCACTCTAGACTACAAAAAGAGTGAGCCCAGTACCCATTGAGATATAAGTGATTAAATCAGGTTTAAACTTAGTTGTATCAACAAGGAAGAGAAAGAATGAGGGTAGCAAATTTTTTGCAAAATCATTCCATTGGGCATGGAGTCAACACATCCTACAGATGAAAGGAACTCAAGATGCCTACTAGACCAAAATGGCTATAATTGATGTATGGAGGTATAAGGAAGATAAAAAAAATAAGAATATCATCAAGCAAATATCCTCTCTGCAAAAATGACTTAAAATATTACTAGAACAGAGATCATGAAAGGAGGCAATTACTACAAATCATTTGCAGCTCATGAATCTCCTTCCCATGAACAACCATTGATCTTCAATGCCTGCAATTCCATTCAAGTAATATGACAAGGTAAAATGATAATAAAGAACACAAATTCTGGTATCACAACTTTCATGAATCCCTAATGGCATAAATTCCTACATCACATGCCCTCGGGCTTACAAATACATAGATAAAATGCCCCAACAACTCTCCCAAGCTCTTTCTAGTAATGAAATCCCTTCTCCAAGAGCTCCCTCCTTCATTAAATAGAAAATAAAATCCAAAATATCCTTATGAGGTTGCAACCCATCTCTTTCATTGGATTCCAGGCCTTGGAGATAGGTGGCAATAGTCAAAGAGACAAAAATCCAACAAACTGCTAATTTTTAGGAAGTTGTTGGAAGTCATTAATAAATATGTTGCCAACTCACTGCATGAAGTTTTAATAGAGCTAAATTTTAGGTGAAAGTGTCCTTTAGCATCTAACTGATATTTTAGAAGTCATTCGAACCCTCCTTGATAAGTGGAAACCTCCAAACAAGGTGGATATCCAATAATTGTCTGAGTTTGCAGCGCACTGGTGTTTTAATTTTATATTTCAAATGACAAAATGGGTGAGGCTGATTTTTGGTCATCCGGTCAATGCCATAATCATGATCCTCCGCAAAACATTTAAGAAGAACCCACATCACTATTTTGGATTTATGATAAAATCTTTAGAAGAAACAACTACAGGAAATGAGTTTGCAGTGCCAGTTTGTAGCACACTAGTGTTTTAATTTTATCTTTCAAATGCCAAAATGGGTCAATCTGATTCTTGGTTATCCGGTCAATTCCATAATCATGCTCCTCCACAAAAAATTTCATAAGAACCAACATCACCATTTGGGAGCTATGATAAAATCCTTAGAAGAAGATGATATAGGAAATGAGTTCACAAGGCCTCTGACAGTGACGCTGCAAACTTTACAGTATGTGTTTTTTTGTGCCAAATCAACTCAAATGATGCCAAAACCATGCCAAAAGCCTTGAAAACCTCTAATAAACCCGCTACAACTTCCGAGTAATGAAAATAACTTGCATAAACAGTATATTCATAACAACACAGGACAAAACATTCCTTAGATTTACAAGCCTGCATATATAAGATATCATAGAAAAATTGATTGAAAGTTGCAGACATAATGCTTTATCCTCTTCTTGTTGTTAAACATTACACTATTATCTATTCAAGCTCTTAATCCACCATAAGTTGCTACAAAGAGTTCGTAGCACCAGAAGTGCTAGTATGTGACAGTTTGCAGCACATGAGTTCGTAGTGCCTTTAACCAGTTTGGAGCATGTTGTGTTTTAATGAAAATGGAGATGAATTTGATACCTTTCCTTATTTACAAATGATGACTATTACCATGATGACATGAATACTCTTTTACATGTGTTTTAAATTATCTTACTAGACTTAGGACAAACCAAGACCATGATTTATTGATAGAACACATGACTCAAAACCTTGAGACCATACCCTTATGACTCAAACCTAATCTTTTAAAACATGTCTGATATCAGAAATACTAATCACATGACTGAGCAAGAAAAATGGAGTCTTTCTAAGAACAAACTTAGCAAAAAATAAAAATGAGGGAAAACCATGGCTCTGTACATTCTATGTGATAACATTTGGCTCCTACTGGGGATGGTATGCTCCCTGTGAGCTGCCAAGAACCTGCAACTCCTATGCCTTAGCTGACTTCTGAATATGATTCTAATTTCAAAAAATGTTCACCATTCTATAAGTTAAAAAATATTACAAATACCACCTACTATTACATTGGGCATGGAGTCTTATTCCAAAACTGAAAACAAACCAAATGCTTGTGCACTGAGATTATTTATGTACATTTCTATTGCTAACCAATAAACTGTTGTGATTAAGTGTATACAAGTTTCTAGCTCAGCCATGCAAGGAATTGGTTAACTAACTGAATCAGACTTCCATCTTTAAGAACAAATGAAATGATAAGAATGGAAAAATATAGGAGCAAACATGGATGAAGATCATTTTTAAAAATCCTAAATTCTTTCTTTAAAAATTCAAAGACAAAAGGCTTTCTACTCCATTTCAAGTCCATGTAAATAATCACTGGATCTTGGAAAAAGAAACTAGATTATTTCCATTCAATAAAGCAATACTCTATTGCTGATTGAGGAATATCAATAACAACTTCACCAATTTCTGAAGATTGTTGATCCACATCTGCTAGGAAAAAGGGAAATAATGGTTGATTTTGTAATCTCTCTTCATTCTTATTTGCTACATCTGATATTAGTCCAGCATAACCCCCTTTACTTCCTTCTACTGAATATGATGCATGACTGTCATAAATAGGCTTATTGTTGATGCTTTCATCATGCACTGATATAAAAATTTGCTACTTATCAGAACCATGACTATTCGAGAATGAATCTGAGTTTTGATTGCTATTATGAAGCTCTATATCTAATTCTGAATTTATTTTTTCTTCATAATATGTTTGGTATTCTTCCTCTATATTTGAAATGGCAGGTTCATCAGGGGAAAAATCTAATGCATCTATAACCATGTAATCATCAATACTATGACTAACTATATCTTGAAAACCTTTTTCTTGGGAAGCAAAAGTAGAAAGAGTTCCATGTATGAATGATTTCTTATCCACGTGTCCATTAGTATAATCTCTTCCATCCTCACTACTAGAGAAATTTATATGTTGAATATCTGAATGAAATTCCTCACAGTAGTGTTCAAAAATAATTTCTTTATAAAAATACCTTTTACAATGCTCATTGAATGCAACATGGAAATCTCTCAAGGAAAATATGCTTGAAGCAGGAAGGGAAAAGTACCATTCTCATGCATCACCCTTTAAAGAGTACATGAACATTTTCATCAACATATATTCATGATGTATGTCTAGCATATCCATGCATTGATGAAATGTAATGAGATGTTGAGAAAGATTCCCCCCCTTGTCTTCTTTGAAAGTAGGAAGGTAATACATCCATTCTGACGGTGGAGGCACTAGATTTGGAAAACCAGGGACAACTGAAAATTTGAGAGGTGCAAACCTTCATGCCAAGATAGCCTCCATGGCCTTTGTCGTCCTGAATCAGTGAAGTTGCCAACAGATCCTTTCTTCATGGAGTGGAGTCACCAAGTGAATGATGCAGTCTGAATATGTCCAACTTCAGTTCACCATCCAAAGTTGGATCTAATCAATGTCGTTCTCCCGGGGAATATCTTCAACTTTGTTCCCGACAACGACGCCAAAAATGTTAGCACTAGAAGTCACTCCAAATTGCATAAAGAGTGAGCCTAGTACCCATTTAGATATAAGTGATTAAATCAGGTTTAAAATCAGTTGGATCAGCAAGGAAGAACAATAATGAGGGTAAAAAATTGTGTGCAAAGTCATTCTATTGTGCATGGAATCGACACATCCTACAGATCAAAGGCACTCAAGATGCCTACCAGACCAAAAGGGTTATAATTAATGTATGGAGGTATAAAGAAGATAACATAAATAATAATATCATCAAGAAAAGATCCTCTCTGCAAAAATGACTTTAAATATTACTAGAGCATAGATCATGAAAGGAGGCAATTACTACAAATCATTTGCAGCTCATGAATCTCCTGCCCATGAAAAATCATTGATCTTCAATGCCTGAAACTTCATTCAAGTAATATGACTAGGTAAAATGATAATAAAGAACACAAATTATGGTATCACAACTTTCATGAATCTCTAATGGAAGAAATGCCTACATCACATGCCCCCAGGCTTACAAATACATAGATAAACTGCCCCTACAACTCTCTCAAGCTCTTTCTATTCATGAAATCCCTTCTCCAAGAGATCCCTCCTTCATTAAATAGAAATTAACATCCAAAATATCCTTAGGAGGTCACAATCCATCTCTTTCATTAGATTTTGTGCCTTAGAGATATGTGGCAACAGTCAAAGAGACGAAAATTCAACAAACTGCTAATTTTTAGGAAGTTGTTGGAAGTCATTAATAAATATGTTTCCAACTCACTTCATGAGGTTTTAATGGAGATAAATCTTAGGTGTCATTGTCCTTTATCATATAACTAATATTTTAGAATTCATTTGAACCCTCCTTGACAGGTGGCAACCTCCAAACAAGGAGAATATCCAATAACTATCTAAGTTTGCATTGCTAGTTTGCAACACACTGGTGTTTTAATTTTATCTTTCAAATGCCACAATGGGTGAGGCTGAGTTTTGTTCATCAGGTCAATGCCATAGTCATTCTCCTCCATAAACAATTTCAGAAGAACCCACATCACCATTTGGGATTTATGATAAAATCTTTAGAAGAAGCAGCTACAGGAAATGAGTTTGCAGCGCCAATTCACAATGCACTGGTGTTTTGATTTTATATTTCAAATGCCAAAATGGGTTAGGCTGATTTTTGGTTACCAGTTCAATGCCATAATCATGCTCCTCCAAAACATATGTCAGAATAATCCACATCACCATTTAGGATTTATGATAAAATATTTAGAAGAAGATGCTACAGGAAATGAGTTCGCAATGCCTGTGACAGTGGCACTGCGAACTTTCTTGTAGGTGTTTTTTTTTGCCAAATCAACTCAACTGATGCCAAAACCATGAAAAACTCCTTGAAAACCTCTAATAAACATGCTACAACTTCTGATTAATTAACATAACTTGTATAAATAGTATATTCATAGCATCATAGGACAAACATTCCTTAGATTTACATGCCTGCATATATAAGATATCATAGCAAAATTGATTGAAAGTTTCAGACATAATGCTTTATCCTCTTCTTGTTGCTGAACATTACATGAACAATTATTCAAGCTATTAATCCACCATAAGCTGTTATAAAACTTCGTTGCACCATAAGTGGTAGTATGTGATAATTTGTAGCACACTATGAGTCCCTAGCTCCTTTAACTAGTTTGTAGCACGTTGTGTTTTAATGAAAATGGAGATGAATTTGATACCTTTACTTATTTACAAATGATGACTATTACCATGATGAAATGAAGACACTTGTGCATGTGTTTCAGATTAGCTTTCTAGACTTAGGACAAACCATGACCATGATTTATTCATAGAACACATGACTCAAAATATTGAGAACATACCCCTACGAATTAGACCTAAGCTTTTAAAACATGACCAATATTAGAAAGACTAATCACATGACTGACCAAGACCAATGGAGCCTTTTTGAGAACAAACGTAGAAAAAATTAAAAATGATGGAAAACCATGACTCTGTACATTCTACGTGATAACAAGCCCCATGGAAAAAAATGTACCCTCAATACATACAAAATAGGAGTTCACAGACTCCTATACATCATACAAATGGGCCATGCCCATACATGCTCCAACCCTTTTGGATCCCCTATCTCTAAAAAATCACCAGCCCACGGGTCCGTTGATGGATCTCTGCCATCTGGGGTATCCCTCACTCACCCACCAGGGGGCACCTCCCTCACTGGTATATGAATGGTCAATGATGCTCCCACCACAACCACCCGTCGAACAATTGACCTCTAGCTGGGGTCCCCACCTATGCACTGCTCTAGTATCTTCTCATCATGGATATGTGACCACCTGTCCTATAACACTCCATCTAAGACCGCCTCCATATGCCTCTGCAAGTCCTCTACCTCATGGGCCACTCATGCCATATCAGTTGTTGCCTTGGAATGTGTCAGACCTACCCTAGGAGCATGTGATGGTCCCTCCTCTGAGTCATCATATCGTCGACACCTCCTTTCCCAACTCTCAACCTCCCTCTCCTTTTCTATAGCCCATACAAACCCAACCTCTCTCCCACTGGGCCCAACATCTCCATAAACAAATAAAAAGGTTGTATCAATATTTCTGCCATCAAAGTATTTAAAATCAAAGAACATATAAATACATAAAGTACAACAAACTCACCTTGGTGATCCCACAACTCACCAGTCAGTAGACGTATATTCAGGTAATGAGTAAAATCTATCCCATGATATCTATGGGGTGTGCCGCCAGACTCCCTCACCCACCTTGCCACCACCCTGGAGAGGAAGCAACTGAACCCACCTCATCAGTAGAGGATCATGCAACGATGGCAGATCCAAAATCACTCTAGGGCATAGAAGAATCACCCTCTCCAAGATAAATGAACAGAGCACTGACCCAAAGGAAAACTCTTCGCTCCCCACAGAGTCACACCTGTCAATATGGACTACCATGCAAGCCCACATCATGAGCCTAGGCATACATACGCCCTTCCATCGCTCTCTCTATGATCACCATGTGTGCCCCAGAGGTGCATTGAGTCCCCAATGACCCAAAAATCCATACAATCATTGCTCATAAAACCTACATCTCCATCGAATATATAGCGGATATAGTGATAGACCCACTGCTCATCACCACATTCACTGAACAATGTTGGTTAGCCATCGTTTCTACCTTCACCCTCGGCAGAATCCTCGGCTGTGTAGGTAACTTGGTGCCTCGAAAAGGGAGCACAATGATGAAGTAGATGTCGATGTCCACTATAATATGGACATCACGCCCCCACATATCAAATAACTACCTCTCTAGCCGCCACATGCACGAATGTACTCCAGACAATTGCGCACATGCACGCTACTGTTGATTTTACAACTGCTCCCACCTGAAAACACCCTCTGCGCGGTAACAAACATACTACCCATGGACATCTACGCAGAGGATATTGAGACAACTGCTCATTCTATGCATGGTTGAATCAATATTACCCATGCACATGTGCGGATCCAAAGTTTCTCCCACACGGTCCCTCCTACCCAGTCATAAAATCGACTATACAACCCCCAACCCTAGAAAAAACATACTTAACCTATGTAGGAGGTTTTGACGGTTTACCTGGATCTCTTACAAGCTTAATATGGTTCTATAGGATTTCATACCACTCAAAAACATCCAAAATTGTCACTTTCATACCTACACATACACAAGTACAAATGAGGTGGCATTGTGGGCCCCACACCCATATATACACCCCTTTCACGAACTTCCTCATCTTCATTCGGGCACTCAAAAGCTTGGTTTTATACACTGTTCTCACCATCGGGGTCCTGATTCTGTCACCTTCACCATGGTACCATCGGTTCCTCATTTTATCACCAAGCCCCGGGGGACCCTTTTTACACCCCGTGCATAGATACGCATACTTCACGCACATTTAATTATAAAATAACTATCATATGTTCTTTATCATCAAATATTTTTCAGCTCATGTATTTGATGTTTGTGTGTGTAGGTATTTGGTCCAACAATAAAAAACTCATTCAATCTTGGCCATCTTGTGGCCCCTTCAAGTATATGTTCAGAACTAACATACACTCGCGCCCTCTGCAAATAGTTGCATATACCAGTCATGCCCCTTAAATGTTATCCTTAGGATCCCCACACCTAACTCTGTGGTACCATCACCTCCATTGCATTCAGGTACCACCAACCAGTAGCATTCCCACCTCCATGAGTTGTCCCACATATATTTACCCCCTGGCATATTGACACTCATGATGTTCTATCCATTAGGCTTGATAGTCCTAGTAGTATTACACCCCAGAGTAAGAACCTCATACTTCTTCCTCATCATCAAGCTAACTACCCCATTTTGGACTCCCACATCATGTTCTTGGTTACTTTAAATGCACCTTCACATCATCATTAACCCTTCATATCATCCAACATCAAATTTCTCATATGTAATTTCATCCTCCATTCATATACTTGGTACAAAAACCCACCCATGGGGCCCCCACCCTTCATCAATTACATTCCCCTGCTTGTGCCCCATGAGGCCAAGCCATACTTCACTGGGGCACCCATTTCTATAAATGTACTTTCAACCCAATTATTATTTATTTATTTGGTAATCGTATAAAGAACATTTCAAATTTTAGCGGGTAGAATAGATTTTTTCCATCGCAACCAGTGGTGTCTTTTTCCTTGGCCCACAACAAGCCATTCCTCCCTTGGTTGGGGCATTCCCCTTTCATCACCATGTTTTCAAAGGTATCCATATCATGGCCCAAATATTTATTATCACTGACACCCCTGTCACAAACATATGTATTTTGACCTTTCATCCACTCTGCAGTCTCACCATTTCAGCATAGTTTACCCAATATCTGGTCATCCCCCTGACACCAGATCATGTTTTATGGTTGCTACCATCATTCCATTTCCCCCCAACCAAGGGTAGTTCTCGAGTCCCATACATATTGGTTTTTCATGTCACCATTTCATCCTTCCCCTCCATATAGTTCCTGATACCATTTTGATCAAATTGATGTCAAGAATCCCTTTGCTACTTGCAGTCGGCCCCCCTTCCCTATCGACGTCGGCACAAGTTTCCAGGATGGTGGAAGTATCTTGGATATTATTCCACTATCAATGAGTTGTCTCAGACAACATAGAAAGAGTGATCATTTATTTATCATGTCCTTGATCCCCATAACATTTGACTCCAACAAAATTTCATGTTACAATGGGTCTTACTATGAAACCATTGTAATTTTCAATAATCGTCGAAGACCTATGAATTTTCTAGGCCATCACGACCTCTGAGTTATAGACATATTACACCATTATCCATTTATCGATTCAGAGCTAGTTCATTCCACAAAACCATCATATGCCATTATTGATGCCCCTGAGGGTGATGTAGACATCCACTTCATCAATAATTTTCAGTTACAATCATATTATTCTGGTTTCATGACACGAGCATGGGGCATGTCCACCTCATTTGTACAAAAATTTCAATTTCATTTTTTGGAGAATGTTGGGATTAGTTCGAATCCCCTTTTCCTCCAATAGGTTGTTCTCACTGTCCCTCTTACCAGCAACTACAACTCTCCTATTCTTATGACAATTTCAACATAACATTGATGTATTTCAGCTATACATATGCTCATAACCTCATACATCAGGGGGCATCTGTTATCATACAAAAATTTCTCATACAAATAAAAAACACCGATGAGGAAACAATAAACACAAATAAAACATACAACCAATAATTACAAGAGGATCATAATCAATATTGGCTAGATACTCACAAAACTATGCAAAAAAGATCCTTAATTTTCGTGCACATTCAACAAAGTCAATGTGTGCACATCCATGTGGGATAAAACAATGTACAATGCACATAATGCACGCTTCATGTGACTGACAATCAAGAAACCCACGCGGATGCAGAAACAATGCATTGATGCTTTTGGTTGCACCTCAACCACTTTTGGGATGAAGTGGATCTCGACCATGCCCCAAAATCGCCCTAAAATTATACCTTGGGATCATTGAAAGGATGGGAGGTACCAACAAAGACCTCCCCATTCACATTTGGAACTAGTTGTGAAATATATAGAAATCCTCCTATAAATAGAGGATAATTATATGCAAAAGAAGAAGAAGTTTATTGTAGTGTTATGTTGTTCAAATCTTCTTGGAGAAACCATTTCTTCTCTCAAGAAAAGATTGAGCAAGTATAGAAAAGGAAAACCTTTCCACCTCTTGGGGATATTTTTCCATACATTTCTTCATCATTTTCAAGTTAGAATAGGAGAGTAGAAGTGATATCTTTAGGGATTCAAGGACTCTCCCTTAGGAGGAATAATGGATTCACAAATCCCACATTTCTCCTCCCGTTGTTCTCAATTTAACAAGACTGGTGTCTATTGGATACCAACTCTTTTTGTTCAATGACTTGCATCTCTTGTTGATAGTTGTTTTATTAATGTTTCTTTGTTTATCATTTCCTTTTTCTTTAATATATGTTTCATTGTTTGCAGACCTACTAACCTGCTAATCATTGTTTTGTGTTGTTTAGCTAGTCGAACTAAGCAATCAAGGGTCCTCTTTTTTCTCACCCAAGTGATAAAAGCAACCCAACATAGAGATCCTTAAGGTAGATTCAATAGCTTTGTTGAAGACACCCAAGATACTAACCATACAGGAAAATCAGTCAAAGGAGAGGGTTCAAGGAGCACTAATTATCGAGCACCTATATCCAACTCTTCAAGAAAGAGGAAGCCTACAACCTCGGTTATGGAATTAGTACAATCAGTTGGTCCTGTAGTAGAGGCCACCTTTTTAGTAGAGGAAGAAATCCTATTTCCCATTGCATATCTGTCCAATACATAAGGACATTCTAATCGTAAACCTAATATATAATTTGATCCAATCATTGTTCAAGATCCATTAGGATCCCCTTCTTCCACATACTCAATTAATTAGGACTTTTTGCACAAGATGGTAGAAGGAGAATCAAGAATTATCTAGGAAGAGATAGTTACATTTGAATTCCTAATCATGAATCCCAAAGGGGAAACAAAGATGAAGAATATTCCCCCTTCAACCTTGCAAAACTTCAATGGAATGGCGAGAAAATACCTAGATACATTTATCTTCGAGTTCAATGTTCTCTGTTGGAGCTATGACTATGTTTTATATGCACAAAAGATAAAATTTATCCTTGAAACATTGAAGAGTGTAGTGTTCCAATGGTTTATGGGGATCGGTGGAAACAACATCGGGACATGGGAATAAATGATGAAAGAATTTTTAGGAAAGTACTAGGACTATTGCAAGGATAAAGACCATAAAGAGGAAATTTTCAGGATGTCCCAAAAAGAAGATGAAATCCTGGAAGAGTATGTAGAGAATATCAAGTGTAATCTACATGAGTCAATATAAAGTTATTTGGATGAAGAGACCTTATGAATTCTTCTCTTGAGAGGAAGTATAAAAGGTTTCATCGATATCCTAAATCTCATGGGGTTGGAAGATGTCTCTCAACTAACCTATGCATTAATTTGCAAGATTTACAAACGATATTCAAGAGGAGGTTCTAGGCTAGGAAAGGGGCCAATGGATATGAATGATCCAGATTATTTTGAGAACGAAATGAAAGAAGAGATATAACAATGAAATATATAGAGATATTGCAATAAACACAAAGATACAATAATGCATAATTTTTATTAATGACAGAATGTAAAAAAACTGCAAAATTACAGAGTGAATGAATTGCTAGAATGGTGGTAGCTTATCTCCGAGAAGAGATGTGATGGATATGATCATTTGAAAGAAGATGATGATTTTTATAATGAGGTTCTAGAGGCCTTTTTAACATGAAGAAAATCCAAAACCCTAACCCCGAAACATGAAACGCCAAAATTCATGTGGGCCTCGATGAGGTAAGTTGGTAGGTCAACTTCCCAAGGGCGTAATGTTTGCATATGATCTCCATTTGGGGTGTATGATAGCTCATTGGAAAGGTATATCGGAGGACTACACATTTTTCCATCACTTTGGAAGGCCCAAAAAACACTATTTAGGGCCTCAAAATGACTCTAGAAGTTTAGGACCCGAAAAGATGTAGAAAAATTGCCAAGGTTGAAACCCTTGTTTTGAGCGAGTGGAACAGGTGGGTGGCCACTGATTTCTTCCTGGATCAATACTCCCCCTTTAGGAAAAAATGGTCTCCATTGTGTCAAGTCCCCGGGGAAGATTTTTTTGAATCTGAACCTTGGTGATATACTTGCCTTGCTGAAGAACTTTTCCTGCTTAGCTTGTCGAACACTGTTATGAACTTGTTGTTAGAGGGGTTGGATCCATTTAACCAATCTGGATGCTTGATCTTCCTGAGTGTGGGAGGTATCTTTTGATGAATATGAAATATGAAGAACATTAATGGATTTATCATAACTTGGTTTGATTGGAAAGTGTGGAGGCACCCTCGTAGGTGTAGTAGGAATATCTTAGTGCTCTTCTACAATCTTGTTGATCTTCTTCTGCTGGATGGAAGGGTCTTCGACCGAGGCTGCAATGGTTGCAATGTCCTTCTTTTCTGACTAGATTGTGAAAAGGATAATCTTTGCGGTATGAGATATTACTTGGTGGCATTGTTTGTAAATGTGTTGAACCTGCACATAATAGATCTAGCTAGCAAATGACATACACAATTTATAGATAAAATATGAGAAAAGAGAAGTAGGAGAGAAAGAATGGAAGAATTCTCATTAACCAAATGAATGAATGATAATTTAAACATGATATAATCTGTATAACTCAACTAATGTGCACTGGAGGAGAATCCAATGCACCATAGTGTTGGTATACAATGATATGGACACACACCAATAGTTTTGAGAGTAAACTGCCACCCAGTGTAGTCTCTTAGGCAGTTACGAGAGTGAACTACCACCTAGTTTGAGTTAATTAGTCTCTCAGTCTTCAGTTAACTGACTGAAATAAAGTGAAGTGAGGAGGAAATCAGGGAATCATGATTAATGCACTAGTCTAGTGATGATCCCAAGGACAATTCACATTAGCTGGTGATGATCCCAATGTTGCATGTGCTGATTATTTGGGTTGGTTTTCATTGATGTCAACCCTTGAAGAAATTCCAGTAGCGCAAAGGTTTGGGTAATGGAACCAAGTTTGTTTGATGTATAATGGTATGAGTTTTAATATATTTGAAGGTAATATTATTCTAGATGGATAGTACATGTCATTTCATTTCTGGTGGTATGTGGAACGTCACATAACTCCTCACAGTTAGAGAGTTATGGCCATGTGAAGTTGGAGAACCCTCATGAGTCATCTAGAAGTCCCAAAAGGTCAAAGTAGTCAAAGTGGTTGAAAAGAAGAAATTATTTAAATAATAAAGTCAAGTGATGAGTGTACTATAAGTTAAAGTGGATACAAAATAAATTATTTAAATAATAAAGTTAAAGGAGAAATTACTAAGTAGACAAGTGGTTAGAGGTGGGTTAGCCCTAAAATAAGGAAAGTGGGTTAAGATGGTTAGAAGGTAATTTAAATAATAAAGTGAAGTGATGAGTGTACTATAATTCAAAGTGGATACAAAATAAATTATTTAAATTATAAATTTAATGGAGAAATTACTCAGTGGACAAGTGGTTAGAAGTGGGTTAGCCCTAAAATAAGGAAAGTGGGTTAAGATGGTTAGAAGGTAACCCCTTGAGGAAGCTACATGAAAGTATAAATAAGACACAAGGGTCTCTCATTTTGAATAACACTTGAGCATATTGAATATCTACAAGTGATTTAGGTAACCAAAGGACATCTAAGCCAAATTTCAGAAGGAAGGTGAAGTAAAGAGGGCCGAAATTCAAGGGAGGATAAATTATTTTGATGATGCTTTCTAAGGTATGTTATTTACAGGTCATCTCACCATTTTCGCAATAAATTTTTTTCTAGAATGATTTAGACCGTGAAATTGGGAGGACATTGAGGAACCATATCCAAGTAGCTGTGAAATGAATTTGATATCGTGGGTCGTTGTATTTTTGGAGTTACACCCCGTGGAAAATAGGGTTTGTGCCTAGTTTTGAAACTAGTCTAAAATAGGTGTTTTGGGTAAAAACATCATAACTTATTCATAACATATCCAAATTTAGTAATACCAAATATATTGGTTAGAATACATTCTGTAGTATTCTTTGTACAATTTTCAGATCCATAAAACAAATAATCCATGCGGGGCACCTTCTACAAGTTCGCTCTCTAAAATAAGCCATGATTCAACAAGGTATGCCATTTTTGCTATAACTCCTTTTCTGAGAGGTTCCAAGCAGTGAAATATGGAGGAATTGCATAAAAGACACCGAAGAACATTGTGTATTATTTTTAGATCTTTATTTATTATAGGTACATAGTTATGATTATTGCAAGTTAGGGTTTTTGACTAATCCAAAATTAGTCATGTGAGACTAAAGTAAAGTTTGATGAAAATGATAGTCTCTTGTTGTTAAAGTTAAGGAAGGTTTGCAGGAATGTGATCATATACACTAGGTGTGTTACAAAGTTACAAATCATATTTGGATGATGAATTGATGAGGGATTTTGGTTGAGGTACATGTTGGGTACATGGTAGAGACAAGTAGTTGATGAGTAGATACATACATGAGGTGTATAGTTGATGATGTTAGTACATCTTGATGAGTAATAGTTGATGAGTATTTGATGCATGATTGGTACATACTTGGTACATGGTTGGAGGCACTTGTTAGTAGTATTGTTGACAGATGGTTTATGGATGATGTAGCATACGTGTCTTGGTATATTATTAGAAGCACATATTGACCTTGGTGATGATTATGAGTTGTTGTGTTATGCTTGGTTGATGCACATCTTGGTGATATTGTGCATATGGTTGAGACTTGTCTTGGTGATTGATCTTGGTGAGTAGATATGATTTGGTTGATAATTTTGATGAGACAAGTTGTTGTTATAGGTTGTTTGGACAGGTTATTATGATAGGTTATTTGTACGGGTTTGGTGAATGGTTGATGCACTTGTTTATGGTACAATTTGAGGTACAGGTTGATGTATGGTACATGTTGGCAAATTCTATTGGTACGGGTTGTTATAGGTTGTTTGGTACAAGTTTGAAACAATTTATCTCACAGTGATAGTGTGTCAGTGGTTCCATCATTCTACTTCTACGTTAGGGCGGTTGGACAAGGAAAGGACAGGTAGTTGTAGCCACCTTCTAGTTGTAGCTGGAGAACATAGGGGGTTGTAGCCTTGTTCTGCTTGTAGTTAAAGAATTGGGGAGTTGGAGCCTCCTTCTGGTTGCAACTGGAAAACAAAGGAAGTTGGTGCTTCCAATGAATGTAATTCTTAAAGACATATAAGAAAAATCATTTCGTGGTTTTCTACCACTTTGGGTTTCCACGTAAAAACATTGGTGTACTGTGTATGTGTATGATTTCTCATTTGTTCATTGTTTATTTATTCTACAACTATTGGATGATAATGCTACATTGATATAACACTTGGATTTTGTGGTTAAAAATGATTGAATTGCTCTATTACTAATTCACCCCCCTCTCAGTAATCCAACAATTGGTATCAGAGAAGGTTCCTTCAAGAAACAGTTTAACCACTGGAAGGAGATCATGGATTATTTTGAGAATGGAGTACCATTGTTCAATGGTCAAAATGGTTTAAATTATGAGATGTGGAGGAGAAGGATGAAAGTATTTTTATAGGCACAGTGACATTATAGTTGGCTATCAATTGTTATAGGATATGATAGTTCAAAAAGGGAAAATACTGTAGCCAAAAAGGAATTGAAGAAGAATAACAAAATATCAATGAATTTCATCTGGGAAGGATTACCTAATCTGGTAAGAGAAAAGGTTGGTAAATTTTATTCATCCAAAAAACTTTGGGATAAGTTACATGACATATATTATTCACCCATCACAGATTTAGAAAATTCCAAAGAATATGAAAATACAAATCAAGAATAATTATGTTCACCATGTCAAACAGATTCAAAAGATGAAGAGTACATAATCACCAGAGGGATGTTGTTTTGCTTTAATTGTGAAAAACACAAACTTCTTGAAATAGAATTCCATGAAGGAAATGAGACAAAAAAAATAATTGAAAAGGAAGACAATTCTGAAGCAGAATTGATTCGTGCTTTAGATGAACTAAGAGAAGAAAACAAGTCACTCAAGAAAGAATTGATGAAACAAAATGAAAGTGTTCACATTTTTGAATAATCCCAACAGGTCATCGAGAACTTAAGAACTTATCTAGAAGAAGCCATAAATATCGAAGAAAATATTGAATATCAAAAGCAGTATTTGGAAGCCAACATAGTAGCATAGAAGGAAGAAGCATAAATGAGAGAGAAGATATTGACAGATCATCTAAAGGAAAGAGCTAATGATCTAAACCAGCTTGAGGCAGAGTTTGGTCAAGAAGAGAAAGGACTTGAAGAATAAATAATCACATTAAAAATTCAACTTGAAGAAGTGAAAAGAATAAAAGAAGTCATGAAGTCTCATATAATAAAGAAAGAATAAGAGGTTGAGAAGCTTGAAGAAGAATTTGTCACATTGAGAAGTAAAATCATCCGGATCAAAAAGAACGTTGAAGAGACAAAAAAATCCACAACGGTTATAGAGAATGAAGAGAAGCACTCAAGGTTGCTAGAAAAGAAGAATGAAGGAAATAGAAAGAGTTATGCAGAAGTACTCAAAGGAAGGAATCATGGTCAACCAGAATTTAAGAAAACTATTGAAGATACATCTTCAAGAATACCATTCATGTTCAAGCCACAAAGAATGATGCAGACCCCCCAACCCGTAGGCCGAGATCTGCTCACAGGATCGTTCAAATCTTATTGAGCCGAAGTGGCTCTTTCGGATCCCTATCGGAACCTTCAATGAATCGATCCATAGGTCCTTTTGAAACCCCCTTATGTGAACAGGCACAAGGTACGATCTTCACCTCTACACGACCACAACTGGCCCTGGCACAAGCATTTTTTTTCGCAATTCGCAATCTCGCGAATTGAAATGTTGAGCTCTCGTACTCTTATTACTACGAAATCCTGAAATGCGATAGTCAACGATAGTTTGATTTCCATTTCACACTTCTCGCAACTCGCAACCTCACGAGTTGGAGTGTAGAGCCTTGGTGCTCCTCCTTTGTGAAATCCAAATATGTGATAGGGTGACTATGGGTTGACCCCTCCATGTGAGAGTACACGCCACTTGTCACCCTTGCGGTCCCCACTCGACAGATGTGCCACGCATTCACACAAGCTCTCGGCTCTCACCACTTTGCAACTCCCACAGTTGAAACTGACTCCTCTCAACCCCTGAGCTCCCGAAGTGCCGAAATCTCGAAAATCCACTCCAATTCCCGTCGCAACTTGCGACTTTAGGACTTTCATTCCACTGCACTCAACTCCTTGTCGTCAGGATCCCAAAAATGCCGAAATGATATGATGGCTTGTGCAAAGCACGATCAATGGTACACATTGATTCTTACCTCCCAAAGGGTGGATTCATCCAACGCTTATCCTTCTTGCAGTTTCACTGGAATCCCATGGTCCTCGTGACTTTGCGAATTCTCCACAGAGAATTTCGACTGCTCGTTGCTCCTGGAAAACTTCTGCGAAATAAACCAAGGTTCTTCCTTATGAACTTTACTTCTATTAGATGACTTCGACCCTTGTCTCTGTTTGAAGTAGTTCGACCTCCGTCCTCCTTTGGAGTGTTCAGAGGTGTTATCCCTCCTGAGATTTAACTTGTAACTCGAGTCTCTAAAGGGCTCTTGCATGCACTCCTTGCGACAGACTGTCAAATACTCCTAGGTATTTGATCTTTTGATTCTCTGCATTTCCGCAACAACAATCCTTCAACTCTCCCCTTTGGTTGATAAGTTCTAGCTTTCAACCAGTCTGCACACACCTTGAACGACTTCTGTGCTTCACTTGCACTTCTATTGGAACGAGAACAACAGTAACCCTCCTGATCTTTCAGAGATAAACTCTGAACCTTCGTCAACGCACTCCTTGCAGAAATTTCACTGTACTCCTTGCAGGAACTCTCACTTAGGATGAGAAACAATTGAAACTCGTTCTCTTTCTCTCTCATAATTCAAACATTCAATATGAAATCATACATACACACAGTATTAAAATAAATGCATAATAGAGAGAATAAAAAAACCATGAGCATACCATTCACCATGTGTAAACAGAAAACATCATAACACCATGAGTCTGATTCAAAGCTCCATATATTAATTCAAATCTTTTGTACATGGGTTCTTCCCTACAACTTTCTTCTACAACTTCTTTCTTCTTCTGCTCTATGGTAATGTTACAAAGGTGAGGGTGTCTATATATGTTTTCTCTCCTGCTCCTAAAACTGTCTAATCTATCATTCAAATCTACCTACTTTCATTAACTATGCATAAATGCCTTAATGTTTTACAGATGAGAGAGAATCGCTCAAGATCTGTTTACAACCTCCAAGATATAAATGTAAAGTATGCCTTCTTCCTAACTATTACATTAATATCCGCTCCCTTAAAATTTCGAGACATTTCAAAACATGAAAAAATGTGTGCTGCGCTTTCCATTCGTCCTTCGCCTCCACGCTCGTTTGACTGCTTACGATGCTCCTACATCATACTCTCTCGCTTGAAAATTTTCATGAACTCCTTTTCACGAGCTCTTGCACGGTCTGTCCATGCTTCTGAATTTCTGCTTCATCTTCCCAGCTGGCATCTTCAACTAGATGTCCCTTCCAGTTGACCAAGTATTCAAAATACTTTTTTCTCCTGGTCTTCCTGCTGACTCTCTTGTCAATTATACTTTCCATCTATGGCTTTTTAGCTACAGGCATTTGTTTGGTCCATTGAACCTCTATCTGTTCATCCTCTGTTCCTATTTTCTCATCTCTGTAAGGGTACAAATCCGAAACATTGAACATCGGTGAAATTCCGATCCCATCGGGTAATTCAATCTCATATGTGTTTTCCCCAAACTTCTTCATGACTATGCATGGTCCAATCTTTTTCATTTTTAGTTTGTTATGCATTCCCCTTGGGAACCTTTCCTTCCTCAGATGTGAAAGTATCAAATCACCAACTTCAAATTGAAGTTCTCGCCTGTGTTGATATGCTTTGCATTTATACTCCTGGCTTGAACTCTGCAATCGCTCTTTGATTCGACTGTGAAGCTCCTTCATTTATTCTGCAAAGTCCTCTGCACTAGCACTTCTGAGTTCAATTTGTTCTGAATATTTCAATTCAGAAACTCTCCTTGGCTGCATTCCATATACAATTTGGAATGGACTCTGCCCCGTGCTTCTATTGATTGAATCATTATAAGAAAATTCCGCCTATGGAAGAATGTGATCCCACTGACTGTGGTTTTCAGTCACTAGGATCCTCAGTAAATCTCCCAATCTTATGTTTGTGACTTCTGTCTTGATGAAAATCAATATATCATCAAGATATACAATGACGAATTTCCCAATGAAATCCTTCAGGACTTCATTCATCAATCTCATGAAAGTAATGGGCACATTTGTTAAGCCAAATGGAATAACAAGCCATTCATACAACCCTTCATTCGTCTTGAATGCTATCTTCCATTCATCACCTTCTCTCATGTGAATCTGATGATATCCGCTTTTCAAATCAATTTTTGAAAAGAATCTTGCTCCACTCAAGCAATCCATCAAGTCATCCATCCTTGGCAATGGAAATCTGTATCTAATGGTAATATTATTGATTGCTCTTGAGTCTGTACACATCCTCCAGCCTCCATCTTTCTTTGGGATGAGCATTGTTGGAACAACGCATGGACTCAAGCTCTCTCTAACCAATCCTTTGTCCATTAAATCCTGGACTTGTCTCTTGACTTCTTCATTCTCCTGTGGCGTTAACCTATACGCGGCTTTGTTTGGTAAATTGGCTCCAAGTATAAGATCAATGTGATGGCTTATACTTCTGATCAGTGGCAACGAACAAGGTAGTTTGTCCACTACTATATCAAAGAACTCTTCCATTAACTTCTGGATTTCTTCTAGTAAATCATCCACTCTTGTACTGGTCAAAACAATTCTAGGCTTCCTGACCACAACAAATTGTGTGTCTTCCTTCTTCTTAACATCATTAAGAAGTTCCTTCCCACTCATTTTAGTATAGTGTTTCTCACCTCTGGTTTCACTTCTTTATCCTTAATCGACAACAACATGTGAGTTCTCTCATTCTTCTCTAGGGTGTATGTGTTATTTTTCCCATCATGAATCACATTTCTGTCATATTTCCACGATCTACCTAGCAATAGGTGACAAACATCCATGGGAATGACATCACATAATATTTCATCCTTATATCCTCCTATTTTAAATTCAACTAAACATTGTTTAGTGACATTTACTTGATGTCCTTTTTGTAGCCATGAAACTCTATATGGGCTTGGATGTTCAATAGTCTCCAGCTCCATATTTTCTACCATCTCTATAGAAACGATATTGTCTATGCTACCACTGTCCATGATGACTTTGCATACTCTGTCTTTGGTCTTGCAAGCAGTCCGAAATAGTCTGTTTCTTTGGGCTGGATTCTCTACCTCCTTCTCTGGCGTTAAGAGAAATTTCCTCATCATCAAGGATCTTCCTCCCCCAACATCTTCTGCCTCAAAATTCTGTCCTTGTGCTTCGACAATGTGAGTTTCACCACCTTCTTTCTTCCTATCTGGACACTCATAAGATTTATGTCTGATCTTTCCATAGACAAAGCACTTCACTTCACCTCCTCTGCCTCTTCCTCTTCCTTTGGCTCGAGGAAAAGTATTTCCATCAGCATACTTCCCTCTCTGTGAGCTACCTCCTTTCTCATGCTGAGTTTGAGGTTTTTTTCCCTCTTCTTTAGGTTTCTGAGTTCTGTCTTGGACAATTGTTTTGCCTCTGGCTTGACTTCTACCTCGGTCTTTTTGACCTTGCTTTCGGCTCAACTTCTCTTTATCTTTCAGAGCCATCTGATAAGCATCTTCTACATTTCAAATGATCATCATGCTCATCTCATATTGGATGTCATATCTTAGACCATTCATGTACCTGACAACTTTTTCATCATTGCTTTCCCGATGACTTCCTCTGATGTTTATCTTGTAGAATTCTTCAGTGTATTCTTTCACTGACATCAACTTCTGTCTCAAATTATGCATCCTCCGAAATAGAGTAATTTGATAATCCTTGGGTATGAATTTGGCTTTCATCTTCGCAACCATTTTATCCTAGCTCTTGATTTTCTGCTTGCTCTTGCAGTGTCTATCAGCTTGCAGTTCATCCCACCATAATGTTGCATGCCCTTTAAGTCTAGTGACAACATTTTTGACTTTCTTATCTTCCTCGACATCCTCATAGTCAAAGTATTTATCCAAATTTCTAATCCAGTCTAGAAGCTCTTCAACATCTAAGTTTCCCTCATACATGGGAATCTCCATTTTTTCTCTGGCACCTATCCTTGCAACAACCCTGAATAGGCGTTCATCCACAACATCTTCGACTGCTACTTCTTCTTCGTGTCCAGCTTCATTTTCACTGTCAGCCTCACTGATATTCCTAGTGTCGACTGTGTGCCTTTGTGCTGTCTCCATGGCATCAAGCCTGGCACGTAGTTCGCGCATTTCCCTTTCCACTGCTGGATCAGGCATTGGTCTGTCTCTTCTTCTCGGTGGCATGGCTGAGAAATGCTCCTCTTTTCTCTACTACAGAAAACAAAGAAATTTTTCTGTGCTCTAATACCACTTGATGTGTATCAGAGTACTCCTTTTCTTCTGAATCCCTTTGCCTAAAATATACAAACAAAATCAAGCTCTGATACCACTTGACGCAGACCCCCCAACCCGTAGGTCAAGATCTGCTCACAAGATAGTTCAAATATCCTTGAGCCGAAGTGGCTTTTTCGAATCCCTATCGAAACCTTCAATGAATCGATCCACGGGTCCTTCTAAAACCCCCTTATGTGAACAGGCACAAGGTACGATATTCACCTCTACACGACCACAACTGGCCCTGGCATAAGCATTTTTTTTTTCAATTCACAATCTTGCGAATTGAAACATTTATCTCTCGTACTCTTATTACTACAAAATCCCAAAATGCGATAGTCAGTGATAGTTTGACTTCCCTTTCACACTTCTCGCAACTCGCAACCTCATGAGTTGGAGTGTAGAGCCTTGATGCTCCTCCTTTGCAAAATCCCGAGATGCGATAGGGTGACTATGGGTTGACCCTTCGATGCGCGAGTACATGCCACCTATCACCCTTGCGGTCCACACCTGACAGATGTTCCACACATTCACACGAGCTCTCAACTCTTGCCACTTCGCAACTCCTGCAGTTGAAACTAACTCCTCTCAACCCCCGAGCTCCTGAAGTGCCAAAATCCCGAAACTCCACTCCAATTCCCATCGCAACTCGTGACTTTGGGACTTTCATTCCATTGTGCTCAACTCCTTGTCGTCAGGATCCCCGAAATGCCGAAATGATCTAACGGATTGTGCAAAGCACGAATAACGGTCCACGTTGATTCTTACCTCCCAAAGGGTGGATTCATCCAACACTTACCCTTCTTACAGTTTCATTATAATCCAACAGTCCTCGTGACTTCGAAAATTCTCCACAGAGAATTTCAACTGCTCGTTACTCCTAGACAACTTCTGTGAAATAAACCAAGGTTCTTCCTTATGAACTTTACTTCTGCTAGATGACTTTGACCCTCGTCTCCCTTTGAAGTAGTTCGACCTTCGTCCTCCTTTGGAGTGTTCAGAGGTGTTATCCCTCCTGAGCTTTAACTTGTAACTCAAGTCTCTAAAGGGCTCCTGCACGCACTCCTTACGATAGACTATCAAATACCCCTAGGTATTTGATCTTTCGACTCTGTGCATTTCTGCAACAACAGTCCTTCAACTCTCCCCTTTGGTTGATAAGTTCTAGCTTTCAACTAGCCTGCACACACCTTGTACGACTTCTTTGCTTCACTTTCACTTCTATTGGAATGAGAACAATGGTAACCCTTCTGAGCTTTCAGAGATAAAATATGAACCTTCGTCAATGCGCTCCTTGCGGACGTTTCATTGTACTCCTTGCAGGAACTCTCACTCAGGATGAGAAACAATTGAAACTCATTCTCTTTCTCTCTCAGACTTCAAACATTCAATATGAAATCATACATACACATAGTATTAAAACAAATGCATAACAGAGAGAATAAAACAACCATGAGCATACCATTCACCATGTATAAACATCATAACACCATGAGTCTGATTCAAAGCTCCATATATTAATTCAAAGATTTTGTACATGGGTTCTTCCCTACAAATTTTTGGTACATCTTCCTTCTTCTTCTACTCTATGTTAATGATACAAAGGTGAGGGTGTCTATATCCATTTTCCCTCCTGCTCCTAAAACTGTCTAATCTATCATTCAAATCTACCTACTTTCATTAACTATGCATAAATGCCTTAATGTTTTACAGATGAGAGCGAATTGCTCAAGATCTGTTTACAACCTCCAAGATATAAATGTAAAGTATGCCTTCTTCCTAACTATTACATTAATATCCGCTCCCTTAAACTTTCGAGACATTTCAAAACGTGAAAAAATGCGTGTTGCGCTTTCCAGCTGTCCTTTGCCTCCATTCTCACTTAACTGCTTACGATGCTTCTGCATCAAAGAAGCTTCAATCATGATCATGATCAGTCATGGAAGAAATTCAAAAGGACTACACCACAAAGAATATTATTCACTCCCAGGTATGCAAATTTATTTTATGGTCATTGTTTTTATTGTACTAATTTTGGACATAAGGTTGCAAATTGCAGGGATTATAAAAGAAATATTAAAGCAATAAACGCCTATGTGGCCCCACTTAACATTGAATGTTACAAATGTCATAACTATGGACACATAGATAGTGATTGTAGAAACATGATCGATACTTCCATGTAAGAGAGCATTGATATCAGATATAAGAAAGTATGGCTAAGAAAACCTGAAGAACAAGTGAACAAAGAACAGGTCCCAGAGATCGCAAGATCGACAATAAAACGAGAAGAAGAAAAATTGACAGAGAAAAAGAAATATGTTAGATACAGAAAGGTTTGGAAAATAACTGAAAGAAAAGAAGGATAGGTAAATAAGGAATAGGTTCAAGAGATTGTACTTTCAGGCATTGTAGTGAAAGATGAATCCACAGACAGAAAGAAAGAAGTCAGAGCTCAGAGAGATTATGAATATACCAATGAAGATGATGATGAATACACATCAGAGAAAGAATTGTTTTGAGCCATCCGGATTAGAGACTCCCAAGTAATATGAATATTAGACAGGGGAGTCTATGCGGTAGCTGAGACATACCAAAGAACCATCCTTCGAGTAGCTTGCAGAATTTGAGTAGATAGATTCAGTGCATTCAGTTAACAAAAGTACAATATGATAGATTAATCAGCTATAGTAGTACTTCATGATAGTACAATGACATATGAGTCAAAATTATGGACAGTTTTGTAGCAGATTCTTGAACAATATGGACATATATGGACGTGAAATCATCTTTTCTGAACGGGGAACTTGAAGAAGAAGTCTACATTGAACAACTGGTTCCTAGAGCATGGTACTCTAGACTAGATAAATATCTACAACAGACATGGTTTAGAAAAGGAAGTGTAGACATCAACCTCTACATCAAGAATGAATTTGAAATGTCATTACTTGGAGAACTATCCTTATTTCTGGGTCTTCAGATACATTAAAGAAACCAAGGATTTTTTATTTCTCAAACTAAGTATATCAGAGAAATTCTAAAGAGGTTTGGAATGGAAGATTGCAAACCAGTTACCACTCCTACGCAAACGAGTTGCAAGTTGAGAAAATATGATTATTCAAAGTCTACAGACCATAGGAAATATACGTCAATTATTGGTAGCTTACTATATGTGACAACATCTAGACCAGCTATAATGTAGGCAGTTGGACAGATGGGACGATTTCAACCAGAACCAAATAAATCACATGTATTAGTAGTGAAGAGGATTTTCAAATATCTTAAAGGAACAAAAGAGTTTGGATTATGGTATCCAAAAGGAAAGAATCTATCACTTATTGCCTACAAATATGCATATTGGGCAGGTTGCATTGATGACCGATGAAGCACCAGTGGAGCAACGTTCTACTTGGGTGAGTGTTTAGTATCTTGGATAAGAAATAAAAACTCATCAATATCTTTATCTACAGCCAAAACAAAGTATATTGCAACAATAGGATGTTGTACTTATGTTCTATGGATGAAACAAACTTTGACAAATATACAGGTTGAGTATGATGAGCTCATTCCAATCTATTATGATAATACAAGCACCATCAATATCTCAAAGAATCCGATGGTGCACTCCAAGAAAAATCACATTCCAATAAAGTGTCACTTTCTATGGGAACAAGTTGCAGAGAAGAACATCAGAGTTGAATATGTGGGCACAAAAGAAAAAGTGGCAGATATCTTTACAAAACTGCTTCCAAGGGAAGTCTTTGAGTATTTTCTCCAGAGACTCAGAGTAATTTCTAGTCCAAAATGAATGCTTATGAATGCTTATCTTATATGTCTTAGATTTACATGAGGAAGCACCATAAAGAGGACAGTTCAAGTTGGGGGATTAGTTTCAGGAAGAGCTCAGTTAGGGGGAGTATCCCCAAGGATAGTTCATTTAGGGGGAGAAACCACAGATGGAAATATACCTTTGCCATTAATGAAAAAGGGGGGAGAGATTTATTAGATGCAAAGGTAAATGCTTGGAGAAAGATCACAGAGGCATGGTTCCATGGGGAGCAATGGTCAAAAGGGGAGCATGAGTGATATGACTTTAGTATTGCATCATAGTGTTTCCATAAATGCCAAAGGGGGAGATTGTTGATTATTTTGGTTGGTTGTCATTGATGTCAACCCTTGAAGAAATTCTGGTAGCGAATTCCGGTAGCACAAAGGTTTGGGTAATGGACCCAAGTTTCTTTGATGTATAGTGGTATATGTTTTAATATATTTGAAGGTAAGACTATTCTATACGAATGGTACATGTCATTCCATTTTCGGTGGTATGTGGAACGCCACATAACTCCTCACGGTTAGAGAGTTATGGCCATGTGAAGTTGGAGAACCCTCATGAGTCATCTAGAAGCCCCAAAAGGTCAAAGTAGT
>JZKD02S1832108.1:0-33416 GCA_000966675.3 Picea glauca | reverse complement strand
GGAGACTAGGAGGTATAATTACAACTAATGGACTAAATCCGACATAAATAAAATAACATTACTAATGTAATATGCCCCAATTAAGGTGTAATGAGCCATTATTTAGGGCTTAACAAAATCATTGGAACATGTAAAACATTCTCAAAACTGTCACTGTGGAGTTCCACTCTCCCTTCTCCTGCTATTGCCATTGGAGTATCATCCCCCATGAGAATAGGGGGTCTTGAGCATGGACTCAAAGAAGAGAAAACTTCCTCTTTTTATTCCATATGATGGGAACCACCGGAATCTATAACCAATGAATCAGATGAGGAATTAATTGCAACCAGAGCATGATGATTACCTTTCTTAGGAGCAAGATCTTCTTCCTTCCGCTTATTGACTCCCTCTGGAATGAAGTTTCCAAGGTTGTTCTGTTGAAGTGCCTATTCCATAAGATTGATCTATTTCTTGATGCATGTGGATTCTTCATGATTCGGTTTATTGCAATATGTGCACTTCTTTCCCTTCTTCTTCTTCTTGGAATCTGAAGAGTCTTTGGAACCTAAATAATCATTAAAGGGTTTGGAATATCCCTCATTCTTGTTCTATTTGGATGACCCTTTTCCATCATGCATGGTGAGTGCATGTGCTCTGGGATCTTTCATGAGGCCCATATATATGAGTTTTGTCTACTCTTGTGTAAGAGACTTAATGAACTGAGTCAACATAGGAATTTTCCAATTTGTTCCAAAAAAACATCCGCCAGAATGAAAAATGGAGACAAATATAGTGTATTCTGGTCCTAGCTTGGCCAATATTGTTAGAATAAGTTGTTTCTCTTGTGTAGACTTATCAATACCACATTCACCCAAGATTAATAGAAAATATTTAAATTTAGTGAAAAAATCTTGTATATTATCAAAACTTTTAGGGTCTAAGGTATTCAACTCTACCTCAAGCATATGACCTCGCATCTCATCCTGCTTTCCAAAGAGTCCTTCCAAGATGGTCAAGATCTCATTTGGAGTCTTGCATGCGGCAACATGAAACCAAAAATCAGTGGGGATTAAATCAAGAAGTAGTCATGTGGACTCATCCTTACGGTTCACCCATCTTATCTTCTCAATCGCTGATGTAGGTTCTGTTTCTGTCGCCATCGTCAAATTTTATAGTCATTTTCTTTTGAGTTGGAATGTCGCCTTGGGCTTCCAATCAAAATAATTTTATGGTATGAGGATTACCACAAAGTTTGACTGTATACTAGTTGTCATACCCATCTCTCCCACTGTTTCTAAGAACCCCTAAAAATTTACTCTCAATTTGCAAGTGAAAAATTAAGAAATCACGACAGAAATCATACTCTAAGTGAAAATTCGTATCAGTTTCAAGAGATGATCTTGTGACTTAATTTTTGGGAAAACATTGAGGAATCTCGCCAAACGGTTGAAAACCCACTTCCAAACTGGGCCGATTTACTTTCCAAGTGGATTGTTTCCTCCAAAACGTAATATTTTGGGAGCAATGAATGTAGAAAGGTACAACCACAGATTCATATCAGTTTCAGGAGGCTATCTTGAAGATTACTTTTTGAGAAAACGGTGAATAAGCTCGCCAAACGGTTGAAAACCCACTTCCAAAATGGGCCGATTTACTTTTTTAGTGGGTTATTTCCTCCAAAAAGTAATATTTTGTGAGGAATAAATGTTGAAAGGTACGGCCATAGATTTAGCTCACCGAAACCCCGATTTTCCTTATTCTTTGGCTTGTCTAGCTTGCTCCAAACAACATAGCTCTGATACCATGTCATTTGTTCATGGAAACCTACACAAGAGATCTAGCTAAAACAATTACAAAAAAATCTTATCAAGAAAGGAAGAGAGATTCAATATGGAAGAATGAGAAAATATATTCACACTACTCCAATGAGCTGATGATTGATACATAGATCATGATCAATATGATACAATGAATGAGTGGAATACACTCATATATAGGGCAAAAAATTTCATAATTAAGAAAAGAAATCAAACAATTAGCTTTCCTTAGGAATGCATGCATGCATAATAGTGATGGTAAAAATAGAAAGTCTAAAATATAACTAGTCAGTTAACTCCCACTGAACTAGTGTGTCGAAAATATAAATTTCTCCAACAAGATATTCTTATATTCTTTTTAGATATGACATGTTGGTGACATGGTTTCCAAAAGGGATCATCATCTCTAGATAGAAACATTCTTCATTTTTAAAATCTTCCTGCAAATGTTCGTATATCTTGTGATGTTTCCCAGGAAGGTATATCTTGTGATGTTTCCTAGGCTTCAGTAACTAGCTCCATTCTTTTCTTGATATTCTTCTCCACATATCCTCTACAAGATGTGAGGAGGCTGCAGAATCCTTTTAACTTGGCTGCAGGGGTGGAAAGCACGGTTTTTTCTAAAGGACTGGAAAATAATGGGGTAGGAATCAAAGCTTCCTCCAATTCGTTGATTCGGTCGTTCAGTCTGGAATTCTCTGCTTCAATGCCTCCAATGGAATCATCAAGAGAATATCTGGTTACTCGGTGAAGTTGGGAGATTTTGGATGGCTGCATGTTCCTAAGGTTAATCTCTAAACGAGATTTTCCTTTCTTATTTCTTACATCTCTCTTTTCAATGATTAAATTTTTAGATTAGCTGTCAAAAACAATGATCTGGAATACGAAGGATTCATCTTCGTCAAAAATGCCGGTCTCATCTATTTCCATTATGGAACTATGGTGCATCACATATGCGGGCCTATCAACGTTGCGTAATATGTTATCCAAAGTAGTCTCAAGTTCCATGTCCTCACTTTCAGTTTCAGGCTCTTCCTCTTGCCCTAGAATGTTTTTTCTCTTCTTCGTCATGAGAAGATTGTGAGAACTATCAATTTTTCTGTGAGGAGGGTTCTTATCTCCTCCTCCATTTGAATAATTCAGGGTTTCTTTCTTACTGGGGGGATATTGGAGTGATTCTCCATGATGTCATTTTCTTGGGAGTGCTAGCTGAGGATTGGACACTCTTCTCACTGGATCCTTTTCCTTGTTGTTTGTACAATTCAATTGTGCTTTTCAATGTCTCTACATCACCATCGTCAGGAGTAGGACTTTTTTCATCATTGTCTCTGTCTTAGTTTATGCATGTATGGATAAAAGAGATGGTAAATCCAACTTCTAGTAAATGTTCTAGAAAAATCCCATCAGGGTCGAACCCTCTTAGCCTTTCAACATATCTTAGGTTCAAGTTGTTGAAATGGCCTGCGAATTCATCAATCTTGTTGACGTTCCTGAACACAAAGTCCCCAACTTTCCAGGGCATAGGAATGGACTGATTTTTTCTCTTCTCATGGAAAAAATGAAACTAGTAGTTGCACGGCCTTTCTATTTCTGTAACAAACATCTTGTCCATGATGTGACATGGAAGGAAAGCAGGATTTTCCTTGGAGCCAAATATCATTATTACACTGTAATTTTCCATTTGTTCAAGTGTCCCCTTCCTGTCCAAAAGCTTGGTTTCCTAGCCAAACATCCGAGGAGCATCCTTTCCTAACAATAAATATTTGACAACCGAGACAAAGTCATTAAAAACCTCATAAAAACAATGGGAGGCCTTGTGCCTCCACAAGGCCTGGTACCAAAATGTTACTAGGTCGAATTCATAGTTTACCTTCTTCGACAGTATTGTCCTATGAAGGTCAATGTTGGCTCCGAAAATCTTAACATCTTTCAGAAGACCTAAGGTGAAAAAGAAACATGAGAATGGTCATGAAGTGTAATAATTATTTGGCTTGAAATATATTTTTTGGAGCACCAAGAGACCACCTCCTTACAGTCAAAAACTTCAGGGACACAACTTGCATGACCAATTCTAGAGGTCCAAATTACTTCGTTCAGGGTGGAATGGGATGGATAGTAAGAGTATGCCCTAGACCACTGGAAGTTCTGGTCCTCACGCCCAAAGATATTCATTGTATCTCCATAAAACTATTGTCGAGTTGTTGCCATAAGTTTACACGAACATCTATTTTCTCCAGACAATGTTTGGAATGAACAGTTGGAAGGGATAATATAACCCTTCACAAATGTTGGTCTAGTGCATGTGAATGGGAGATCTCCTCGATCCTTTCATGCATTAATGACAATCTCGACGAATGTTGCATGATGAGCTATTAGCATTAAAGACTAGTAATTGCATACTTAGAGGTGAAAACGTGGTGGGTACGACGAAGAGAAATTAAGAATTGGAGATTTCGTGAGCCTGCCAACGCGACGACCCATGAAAGACATTACATGCAATTTGAATTGAACAATTGAAAAGGATAATATAACCCTCCATAGATCTTTGTTTAATGCATATTAATGGGAGATATCCTCGAGCATTTCACTCATTAATGACAATATTGATGGTTCCTGCATGACGAGATGTTAGCATTAAAGATTACTAATTGCATATTTAGAAAGAAGTACGAAGGTGGCGGGGATGGGGAAGAGAAATTAAGGAATGGATAATTATCGAAAGAAGTCGACCGAGCTTCAAAATAGGGTTACAAGTTATAACCAGGAGAGGTGAGGGACCGACGGTCAAATTGTATGTCTCAGAAGTTTTCATTGCAAAAAAAATAACACGAAAGAGGGCATGATGGGGAAATCCAGTGGTTAATTTGTGTATCGTGGAACTTTGGGTATTGTTTGTAGGCCACATAATATTGGAAGTGCAATCGTGAGGCCACCTTTCCAGGAACCCACAATCGAAAAAGTGGCTAAGTATGGAATAGGGAAACAATAGGGCGGACTTGTTTTGGTTAATATATTGAAATTTGTAATAGATATTGCATTACCTAGAAATATATTTTATGCATGTTTCTGGGCAAGTTGTGTAGCGATAGTCAATGTGACTGTCTCATCAAGCCTTTTGTTTATTAATGACGATTTTTACAGTTGTTGCATGATGAACTATTAACATTAAACCTTGGTCATTGCATACTTGGAAAGAAGTGAGAAGGTGGCGGGCACATGAAACAATGACTAGGAATTGGAGATTTCGTGAACCCACCAACCCAAGGATCCGTGAAAGAGATTCCAAGAAATGGGCAAGTATGGAAAGTTGTCAGACGGGCTTCACACTAGGGTGAGAAGGGCTCCCCAGGAAATGTGACACCCCGATGGTCAAATTATATGTCTGGAAACGTTTGAGTGAAAAATGTGTAACACGAAAGAGGGGATGATGTGGGAGTTTGACAGTCAATTTGTATATCAAAAAAGTCTGGGAGATCCCGTCGAGCCTTTTGCTCATTAATGGAAATATTTACGATTCATGCATGATGAACTGTTAACATTAAATCTTACTAATTTCATATTCAAAAATATGTACGAAGGTGGCAAGGTCAGAGAACAACAATTAAGGAATGGCTAATTATCCAAAGCGGTCAGTCGGGCTTCAAAATAGGCTTACAAGGTATAACCAATAGAGGTGAGGGCCCGAGGGTCAAATTGTATGTCTCGGAAGTGTTGACTACAAAACACATAACATAGAAGAGGGAATGATGGGGAATTCCAATGGTCAATTTATATATCACAGAACTCCGGGTACTGTTTGCAAGTTGCAGAAAATTGGAAACGCAATCTTGAGACCGCCTGTCCGGGAAACCGCAATAAAAAAGTGGCTAATTATGGAATAGGGAAACAGTAGGCTGGAATCATTTTCGCTAATCTATTGAAATTTGTAATAGATATCCCATTACCTGGAAATATATTTTCTACATGTTTCTGGAGAATTTGTGTAGGGATAGTCAATGTCACTGTCTCCTCGAGCCTTTTGCTTATTAATGATGTGCAAAATGTGTAACATAGAAGAGGGGATGATGTGGGATTCTGACAGTCAATTTGTATATCGTGGACGTTTGGGTGTTGTTTGTATGTCACGGAACAATGGAAGTGAAATATAGAGGTCACTTGCTTGAGAATCTGTGTTCGAAAAATTGGCTACGTATGGAACGGGGAAGCGATTGGTAATAGGGAGGTCGATTTTGTAGATTGTGCTTCTTGGGGTGGAATTGTAAATCACATAATGTTTGGGTGCAAGATGTATATCACAAAACATGGGGAAAACATTGGCTAAGTATGGAAAGGAATGACGGTTGGTCGGAGTGTCGTAAATGACATTTTAATGCATGCTAATGGGAGATGTCCTTGAGGTTTTTGCTTCTTAATGCCTATTGTTTTGTAGCAGTCTGTTGATTTTTCACCAGTAAAATAATAATTAATGTGTATTGGAAGGGAATGAAGGTGGTGGGGATGGAAGGCAATCATAGATTCTTTGAAAATTTTGTGAACCCGAGTAGAGTGAATCTTGCGAGTTCAAGGAGTCTGGGTTGGAATTGTAGATCACAAAAGTTTTGGGTGCAACATGTATATGACGGAACAAGTGGCAAGAGAGTTAGATAGCACCAACCCTGGAAACCGCGGCCATAAAATTATCTAAGTATGGAAAGGAACGACGGTCAGTCGGACTCGTGATGTAAGGATATAGATGGAGATGAGGATATATCAGTCCACCAATTTGGGAACCTGCGATCATAGAAATGTGACTAAGTATATAACCATAAAGGGATAATAGAGGGGAGCAAGAAAAGGTGAAAATGGGCAAGTATCTCACATAACAACATCTACTATTCATTTATTAATGCCAATCTTTCAAACCTCTATTGTGAGTTGTCACTAGTAAAAGAATAATGAATATGCATTAGGAAGGGTGCGAATGTGGTGGGGATGGAAGAGAGAGATAAATGGTTTGAAACTTTTGTGAACCATGGTATAGTGAAGTTGGGTAGTTGGAGGATTCCGGGGCCGAAATGTAGATCACAAAAGTTTTGGGTGCAAGATGTATATGACGAAACAAGGGGTATAAGAGTTTGATAGTGCTAACCCGAGACCCGACGATCAGATAATTGGCTAAGTATTGAAAGGGATGATGGTCAGTTGGGCTCATGATGTGACGATATAGATGAATATGAGCATATGCTAGTCTGCCAACCTAGGAAGTGGTGATCATAAAAATGTGACTAAGTATAGAACCATAAAGGGATAATAGAGGGGAAGAAGACAAGGGAAAAATGGGTAAGTATAGAGGAGGGAAAATAAAGGGAGAAATGAACATTTAGTCTTAGCTATGTAATATACTTGGAGGTTGACAAAGTCATCTTAAAGTTCAAAGAGAATTTGTTTATATTCGAATAGTATTCATATTAATATATCTTAATAGATTATTTGTGGTCCAAATGTAAACCATCTTCCAATTTGTTGGGTGTTTTTCTGCTCACAAATTTCGCTCAAACCCATAAGCAATAAAAAAATAAATATATGATGTAACATTTTTACATGCAAGGATATTCTCAAATACAAGAAGCTGTAATATAGGAGCAATATTGAAGAGGAACATGGCGTCAACACCTGAGTTTCCATGTTGAAATAGAGTCATTCATTGACTTTATTTCCTGGGCCCCGAAGAATGAAAGCAAGATGGGCCTACCCATTTCTTTCTTAAGTATAGGGTGGGCACCACAGAACTATATCCTATCACAAATTATTCTTCCATGTAAAATGTAGGGAGCGAATAGAGTATCTTTTATTTAAATCGAAATGTTGGGTAGGGAAAAAAAAGATTGTCATGCATGTTTAACTATGGATCAAACAACATCTTAAATTCTTGTGGAAAGAGGTTGAATTCATCTATCAATAGCTGTACATGAAAATGAGTCAATTTAAAAAAAATTCCAAAAAAAAAAAACAAAAACAATATTAAACATTGGAAAACACCATACAACAACCTCAATATTTTATACTCAGATAAACTAGTTTACAAAATACAAATGAGATTATTTCCCAAAGTAGCTCTCTTGGAATTTGTAAAAAAATATATATTTCAACACATATTCTCTAAAATTTAAATGTGTTTTCCTTAATTACTGGGATTGGGGTTCCCACGGACCATAAATCAAATATGTACAAGAATCAAGCTTGTATAAAGAAGAAAGTCGACGATGGTAGACAACAAGACCTGGCAAAAAGAACGACAAAATTGTCAGTCCTGGGTTAAACCTTTCTATTTAAAGAGGTAGACTAACTGGATGAAGACATTGACAAAGACAAAACATTGTGATCAATATGAACTTACTATCATGGTTTCCTATGCCTTTTCATTTGCTCACTGATGTCCTTTTATGGCTTTCCTCGACGGTTATGGGAACCATCTCAAGCGTCGTTTGCCCTTCATTAGAAATCTTGTTGACAACCTTTTTGAACCACTCCTTGATGTAGATCCTGATGGCAGTCACTTTGATTTCATGCCGGATTTTTATACTGAAGAATTCAATTTCCAAGTCCCTTAGAACAATAGAGAGGTTGTGCAATGCTTCTTCAATATGTTGGTTTTTAATCCAATAATCAACTAGCCAGTTTTTTTCATGCCATCTTCACCATATTCAAGAATGCTATAGAATTTTTCAAATGACAATATTTTATAGATTTCAACTTGATCATCAAATGCTTGCCTAGTAAAAAAAATGAGTTGAATATCAATTTCGGGTCATGGATTTCATGGGTGTTGCCAGCTAGATCTATTTCAATTAGCTTCTTGAATAGTTTGTCTCTTCTATATATGGCCTGGCTACATTAGATTTTTATGCAACATTTCTTACATTGATAAGTGTTAATTTCCCTCTGTCATCGAAAACTTGGGGTTTAGGATGCCTTAAAGATGTGATTCAGGCACATTTGAGACAACTTAAAGAGGTGAATCAGGCCCAATTCAAAGACGAGGGAGTGTTTTTATGTGACGTCATCTTTGGGAGAAAACATTCTGTTAGCCAATAGAAGATGAGACAAAAAATTGAAGTATCTTATGATTGGTATTCTCCATGTACTCTATCGTTTGTTTGGTTGAAAGGCATGCCTGAATATTTATATGTTGAATTTCAAGTCACCTGCAAAATTCTCCTTTGTTGAAGTATATAGCTTCTTCCAACAACACAGATTTGGCAAGTGTATCAAATGTTGCAGACCACACCAGAATCTATCTTTCGTCAGAGGAGTGGCACATATTGTGGCTCACAAAATAGTCTGGAATATTCGGAAGTGACGCCAAATATTACTCCATGCCCGAATATACTCAGAAGGAAATTTTAAATTTGGATCCTCACAAAGGTGAGAAACTGTATGCGTGGTTGAATCAACATTCTAAAATTACAAAACTTTCTATCTCAAAGTTTGTTGAGTGACTTCTGGATGTAGTAACAGACTCGACAGAAATCCAGCTTCTATCTCAAAGTTTTTTTAGCAACCTCTGGATGTAGTAAGAGAATTGAAATACAATCAATTTTCAATCACTACTGGTACTAATTTCAAGTGTATCAATTCATGACCCCAGGCTCCAAGTAGCTTCAGCTTCAAACATCGACACTGGCAGTGACTCCAGTCTCCAGATAGCTTCAGCTCCAAACATCGATACTGGCGGTGGAAATGGTAACAGTGTCATCGACTGTAGGGTGGTAATGTGGTGAACAAGTAGGCCTGTCATTGTCAAAGTACTTAGAATGCAAAGTTGTCAGACCTAAAAAAGAGCATCGACTTTAGCGTTGCTTTGTCACGACAATTACACTGTTGCTGTGAGTCCAAAAATCTTTGGAGGTTGTGTCGTGTGCGATGATGACCTCGACATTAGGTGCATGCCATACATTTATTATCTGGACATTGTAGTGTTAATGAAATTTCCATAGTCGATGATGGGTCGATTTCATTTCCACAAACAATATTAATTGTGTAATTAATTTACATCCTTGAACGACATGAATCCCAAACAATGCCTGAAACTTTTCGACCAGTCATGTGTTAAAAAAATACATTATTTTATATTTTAAAAAATTAAAAATTGTATTTTATATGTCTAACATTAGGTTTCACACATAAACATTTTTAAGTTAACTGAAACTAATATATAGTGATCCCCGGAAGTGATCAAACTCCCTAGAGCTAGTTTATTTCCATCATGTTGGTTGGGATAGAAGGATTCACCACCAGGAGAAAGAAACAAGATTGCAATAAAATCATCTATGCAAACCCAAGTCAGGGATGGAAGCACTCCATGACCAGGAAGGCACTCTTTGCTTATTGACCTGTGATCCTGATGAACAACTCAAGAGACGCTTGTGGTGAGTTCATGGAGATTTGTTTGAGAACCAGACAAGTTAATACTTCAAGCATCGAGCAACTTTAGATTTTTTCAAATATTGGATCTATAGGAACAGAAGAAATGCATTATCCTTATTCAAATCACGAGAAACAATAGGAAGATTGATATTCACTGGAAATAGCTCTGGAATGTATACTACATCAAGGTCTCTTATAAAGAATGAAACAAAATCATTACATGAAGGTGGTAGTAAAAGGTGATCTTCAGAAACCAAATCATTACCTGAATACATCAAACTTTCTGCAGAAGGTTGTAGTATAAAGTAATCTTTAGAAAGTGTTGCAAATTCCATAGCCCATAATTCCTTCCCATTAACTTTTCCCAGTTACTTGTCGATGCAAGCATAATAAAATTTTGAGAGCCTCGTTCCCTGATTATATGCCCGCCTTCAACCAACAAGAGAATATTCTTCCAAAGAGTGGTAAACTCTTCAACCCAGATGCAATTATTTTCCTAGGAATAGTGAAAACATGTGCAGTAGTGATATAAAGTTGATTGTATGTCGATTTTGTTACTACATCCAGAGGTCGGTGAACAAACTTTGAGAAAGAAGCTGACTTTCTGTCAAGTCTGTTACTACACCCAAAAGTCACTCAACAAAATTTGACATAGAAAGTTCTATAATTTTAGGATGTTTATTCAACCACTCATACAGTTTCTCACCCTCGTGAGAATCCAAATTTATAATTTTGTTCTCGGTATATTCATGCATGGAGTAATATTTTGTGTCACTTCTAAATATTCCAGACCATTTTGTAAGCCAGGATATGTGCGAATCCTTTGACTAAAGATAAATTTTGGTGTGGTATGCAGGATTTCATACACTTGCCAAATCTATGTTGTTGGAAGAAGCTATATACTTCAACAAAGGAGCATTTTGCAGGTGACTTGAAAGTCCCTTCGAATTTCCAGTAACAAAAAAAAGAATTTCAACATACAAATCCTCAGGCAAGCCTTTCAACCAACCAAAGGATCAAATACATGGATAATACCAATCATAAGATACTTGATTTTTTTTTGTCTGAGTTTTTGTTGGCTAACATAATTTTTTTCCCTCAAAGATGACGTCACATAAAACCACTCCCTCATATTTTAATTGGGACTAAATGGCATCTCTAAGTTGTCTCACATGTGGATGACCGGGAAAATTATAAGGAAAGCACCTTAAAGCCCAAGTTTTCGATGATAGAGGGAAATGGGAATACGTATTTAAAATGAACGTTGGAGGATGATCATATAATATTTCGTAAATATTGGTTTAATGCATTTTAATGGGATATTTCCTCGACATTTTCACCTATTAATGCCAATTGTTTTGAATATGTGTGGTGATTTGTCACTAATAAAGACATTATTAATGTGCATTGGGAAGGGCGTGAAGGCGACAAAGATGGACGAGAGTGAAAAATGATTTGAAAGTTTTGTGATCCTGGAAGCTTGGGAACCCACGAATCTTTGAAAATAGGAGGTGAAAAATATACTAAGTATGGAACGGTGGGGCATAATGCCTTAAAAAAACTAAAGTAAACAACAATTTTTCCGAGTTCAAGATCCAATTTTTTTTTTTTAGACTCCATAATATTGATCTCTACCAATTCGATATCAAGTGACTGGAGTGAATCTGGGGTGCCTGTGAGAAAATATAAATATTTGATGAAGATTTGTTTGTATTGCAACATGTGACAGTAATTGTGTCCTGATAGTATTTAAAATGAACACTAGGGTATGGTAATATAATCTCCTATTTATCTTGGTTTAATGCATTTTAATCAGAGATGTCCTCGATCTTTTCGGTTATTAATGCCAATATTTTCGAACTTGTGTGGTGAATTGTCACCAATTAAAAGAGTAAGTAATTTTCATTAGGAAGTGTGTGAAGGTTGTGGGGATGGGCGAGAGTGATAAATGCTTTCAAACTTTTTTGAACTCGGGAGTACGCAAACCCACGAATCTGCGACAAAAAGAGGTGAATAATCGACTAAGTATGGAAAGGTGGGGCGGTCAGATGGACGAGGACAAACCCATCGTAGGTGGAGTGAAGCTTACGAATTTGAGGAGTCTGGGGTCAAATTGTAGATCACATAAGTTTTGGGTGCAAGATGTATATCACAGAATAGGGTGAATGAGAGTTCGATAGCATCATGGAAACCTATAATATATGCACAGTATTAAAGAGGGACATGACGTCAACACCTTTCTAGATGACAGTGGACTAGCACTATATTTCATTCTTAGTATGATGATGCCTTAAAAAAACTAAAATAACCAACAATTTTTTGCCAATTCAAGATCGACACAAAAACATCATCATATCCCATAATATTCTCCCATTAATGTGTTTTAATGGGAGTTGTCCTCGAGCTTTACGCTTATTAATGCCAATATTTTCGAACCTATTTGGTGGGTTGTCAGTAGTAAAAGAATAATTAATGTGCATTGGGAACGGACAAAGGTGGCGGGGATGGGGGGGAGCAAAAAATGATTTAAAACGTTTTTGAACACGGGAGTCTGTGAACCCAGGAAACTTTGAAGACTTGACTAAGTATGTAAATGCAGGGAAGTGAGACGAGGTCATTGTCGGGAGAGTGAGGTTTGCGAATAGATCACTGAATTTTTGGATGCAAGAGGTATACCCCAAACACGGGGCATGAGAGTTCGATAGTGCCTACCCGCGAACTCGCGGCCATAAAATTGGCTAGGTATGCAAACAAACGACGGTCAGTCAGACTCATGATGTGAAGATATAGATGAAGATGAGATTTTTCAGTTCTCCACCCCAGGAACCTGCGAGCATAGAAATGAGACTAAGTATAGAACAATAAACGGATAATAGAGGGGAGGAAGAAAAGGGGAAAACGGGTAAGTATAGAAGAGGAAAAAGAAAGGGAGAAAAGAACTTTATCCCTCACACAACAACACTTAGTTTGATAATTATGAATCCATAGAAACACATTAACTACGGGAAAAACATTCTTAACTATGAAATATAGTTGGAGCTCGATAAACTCTGTTTCAAGTCCAAAGATATGTTGTTTATATCTATTTCAACATTTTTTCATATCATTATATTTTAATAGTATTTTTGGTGGCCCAAATGAAAAACCATGTTCCAATTTGTGTTTCTCAGGTGGAGATGTGTTTGTGAAGACAAATTTCCTTGAACCACAGTGCAGGGGCAAGGAAAGTGCAACGTGGACTGTTTGTTGAGTAGACATTTGTTGAATATCAATCAATGTATTTCCAAGTGCACGTATCATTTGCATAGTATAAATATGATTTTTTTCATGTTCTTTGCGTATTCTTATGAATGCAGTTCCCATAGATTTGTCAACCTTTGTCATGTATGAGGTACAATATGATGTTGTGGCATATGCATTGAGGACATACTATGTGCCTGAATTTGCATTCCACATAACTAGATGGTCCTTGGAGAAACTGTTGTTCCATATATGTAAAAGTCTTCATTTAATAAAATTGTTGGTTTTTTAAGTGTAGATTGTATGCCTTGGATGTACTCATCTTCTTTTAGATTTATCTCTTCCAAGAAGTCTTGGAATCTCATTAAGTCATGAAAGTCTCATTGTTCTAGAAAATGTGAACAAAGATTTTGATTTCTCAATGAGAACATTGTCCTCCAAACTAATTGGCTCTACGATTCTTGTTTCTCTCATTGGCGGCACAAGGAAGTTGTATCTGAGATGTGATTTTTTCGTTTTTTATAGCTTCTTGTATGATAATGTCTATGAACTTTGGAAAGCCCTAGATCCAAATGATCTATGTTACATTTCATTTATTTGTCCAGAAAATGCTCAATCTATGAGTAGTTGTCATTTCCATAGATCGGTGCACCCTCTATCAACAACAGTGTGTGGTCATGCCCACTCCCTCTAATATGGAATTCAGTCACAAAACAATAGCTCAATAATAGTCACAAAATAGTGCCTGGTCAATTCACTCACTGGTTTGTTGTTTTCTGCTTTCTCTTGTTTTCTTCAACTTTGCAAGGTTGAAGCCCTGCATCTGCAATTGGACCTGTTGTTTCACTTTGCATGGTTCAAATTCTGCATCCTCCATTGGAACTACGTTTCTGACATCCCGCATTGACGGGAAAGTTTCAGTGTAAGGGTTGCACTCAAACGTATGGTTTTTGGGAACATAAAATATGAGGAGAACATTCAATTTCCTTTTTTTATTATATCTCACTATGGGTGAAACAAAGGTGGGTTCTATGTCCAATATTGACATTCAAAGGGGAACAAGACATTTTAGAAGGAAACAACATGAAAAAACTGCACCAAACATATGGTTTTGACGAACAAAAAATACAAGGAGAAAATCCGATTTCCCTTTTTTATATGTCACTATGCATGCGACAGAGGTGGGATCTCCGTTGAACAATGAAGTTCAATAATAAGTCCAAAACAACATCACACTCTTGTTTCTCTGGTCATAGTAGTCATATACAAAGATGTTCTGCAAGAGGATTTTGGCTCAGGCATTCCCAGTATTGAAAATTTTTACTTGCAAAGTGGAAATAGCAAGCAAAAACCAATGAACAGGAATGAAACCACAACAATGAAACCTACCAATGAATGGGGAACAACAGAAGCGCAGTCCCAATCATGGATGCAAAATCCATACTGTGCAAACTGCAACAACAGGTTCAATCGTGAATGTAGGACCGCAACCTTGCAAAGTTGAAGCAAACAAGAGAAAGAAGCAAACAACAAACCAATGAACAAGCACCAAGATGTCCAACTGTAGTTGCAGGACCTCAAGTTTGAAAAGTTGAATCACACAACAATAAGTAGGATCTAGCGAACCAAGGAACAAGCATCAAACAACCAACCAGTAATGTCGGTGAAGAATAATATTGCTCAAATTCACTGCAGACAAGATTGTAAACAAATAAACATTTAAGGATGTGAGGCCTATCAGGTAAACATTTAAGGCTGTGAGGCCTATCAGGTAAACATTTTAGGACGTGAGGCCTATCAGGTAAACATTTAAGGCTGTGAGGATCGTCCAAGGGCCTCCCACTATGTAAACATTTAATAAAGTTGCAGTTTGGATGGTTGGGATTCTGCATCTTCGATTGGAGTTGTGCTTATGTTGTTCCCCATTCACAGGTAAGTTTCACTACCATGGTTGCACCCCTATTCATTGTTTGTTTATTCCAGTTGCAAGTAGGAATTTTAAATACTGGGAGTGCCTCAGTCAAAATCTTCTTGCAGAACATCTTTGTATGTGACGACTACGACCAAAGCAACATGAGTGTAACAATTTCTTGGCCTTGTTCATGAACAACAATGTTCGACAAAGAACTCACCTCTATCACAACAATAGTGACATATAAAAAAGGAAATCGAATTTTCTCCTCAGGTTTTCTGTTCCTGAAAACCATACATTTGGTGCATTATTTTCAGACTGTATCTCATATTGTTTTTGCATTTCTATTTTCCAATGAGTCCTGGTTTGATGTCTAGGACATGGAAGTGGGAACATGTGATTGGAAGGGAATAACCTGGGGAAAATGCACCATACGTATGGTTTTCAGGAACAAAAAGAATGAGGAAAAAATCCGATTTCCTTTTTTATATGTCACTATGGCTGTGATAGAGGTGGGTTTTGTGTCGAACATTGACGTTCAAGAAAAATACCAAGACAATGTCAGAATCCTAGTTCTCTGGTCATAGTACTCAAATACAAAGATGTTCTGCAAGATGATTTTGACTCAGGCATTCCCAGTATTGAAATTTTTTACTTGCAAACTAGAAATAGAAAAAATAAAACAATGAATACGAAGGTGAACATGGCACTAAAACAAACCCATCAATGGGGAATGATAGAAGCATAGTTCCAATAGTGGTTTCAGAATCCCAAGTGTGCAAACTGCAACAATAGGTCCAACTGCGGATGCAGGACCTCAACCCTGCAAAGTTGAAGCAAACAAGAGCAACACGAAAACAACAAACCAATGAACAAGCACAAAGAGGTCCAAGTGCAACTGCAAGACATCAACTTTGCAAATTTGAATCAAACAACAATAAGAAGCATCCATCGAACCAATGAGCAAGCATCAACCAGTGAACCAATAATGCCACTGAAGAACAATATTTCCCATATTCATTGCGGACAACATTGTATACAAAAAAATCGGAGGAAGATGTATTGTAACATGCATGTTAAGTAAACATTTAAGGTTGTGAGGGTTGTTAGGTCAACATTTAAGGTTGTCAGGATCGTCCAAGGGCCTCCCACTGTGTAAGAATTTAAGAAAGAATGCAGTATGGTAGACATGTTTATGTACAGAATAATAAAAATGCTTAGGTACTTAATAATAATAATAATAATAATAATAATAATAATAATAACAATAACAATATTTAGAACAATAGAGACTATGAAAAAAAAAATTAGTCAAAGGACAAACTAATATGAAGTCAACTAATAAAAAACTGACTCTTGATGCTCAAAACTTTCGATATCTAAACACTTTAATATAAATAGTAAAAATTCATAAAGACCACAGATGATAAAAAACATTGGATATGCTAACATATAAAACATTGGGAATATCAAGGATGGCAATAATACCTCCAATCTATTATCCAATCAAATTATGACATATATGGTATACTTAATTATGCAAAAAATGTTGTTTTTAGTTCTCTAGTTCCAACAATAGAGATTATGCAAATATTTTCAGTCAAAAAAAAAACTAATACAAAGTCAACAAATTATCGAACACTATAGTCCCTCTATGCCTTCAGCAGAGACTAATAACAATTGGAGATTTAACTTACCTTTATCAAATCTAATCCTTACATTCCAATTAATGACAGATGTTACTTGCAAGGTTAACTATTATGTTACCCTTTATTTGTTTCTTTATATATAAAAATCACATCTTTCACTTTCTGGAATCGAAGGTAGTAAACTAATTCATATTAAGTAATTAACTTCCACTTCTTTACATTGGAACATGTGTCAATTAAAGATATCTAAGTATTTCCCCATTATTTTATATATGTTTCACGTGACATAATTTTAATAATTTCCTAAAATTGATAACCATCATTACATATAATAAAAATGGATTCTATAAATATAATAGTTGTGTAAGTAGTTGACATGGAGGTCTTGACCAAAGGAAATCCTCTGGTGACATGGAGGTAGTTTTGGTTTCTTACTGCTGACGGTTTGTGGTTAGTTTTCAGGGTCTATAGGTATTAAGATGGAAGGAAACCTTGGACTTATCACCTGCCTTGATTTATGGGTCCTCTCGTACTTGACATTTGTGAGGTCCTTTCGTATCTCTCAAGGAGTGATGAGTATTTACTGCTCTTTATGACCTTTATTCTCAGAAGTAGGAGAATGTAGTGCGTTTTTACTAGAGTTTGGGATCGTGTTTATAGGTGGCTTGGTCCTATTCGCTTTAGGAAGCTTCCGGATGGAAGAAAGGTAAGAAACCTCATGGAAGATGTTGATGAAGCACTCTGGAGTCACGCAGGTATTTTTGCCTCGGCAGACACATTCAACTCTAGTGTGAGAGTTATTAAATCATTGGTGACTATGTGGCACAACTTCCTACTCCACAACTGGGTAATAGTGTTAAGGCTACTGAAGCTCTTCCCCACACCACTGGATTTCCTCTTGTTTTTTCTAAAGTGCTTGAGAAAGCGGGTTTTACACAGTTGAGACTGGGCAGGAGGATATTAGGAGGTCCTCTAGAGAGGTGTCTGGGGAAAAAAAGGTGATTAGGGAGAAGGGAGGTTCTGGGTTTTCTAGAAATGTGTGGAAGGAAAAGAAATATAAGCGTAGGATGGTATTGGGCTCTAACATTATATTAGAGGAGGCCTGTAGTCTATCCCTATGCACACTGGTCGACATATTTTCATACAGAACTATGAGCTCTAAATTCTCACCAACATGGGTTGAGTCTTCATGGAAGTCGCTACTAGGCTATATGCCTGAGGTTTCTTTCTTGCCGAAGGGATGGTTTGGTTTTAGTTTCAAGTTTCCAGAAGACTCACAGTTGATTTTGGAGAATATTTGGGTTATAGGATGTTCTATTTTAATGTTAAAGAGACAAAGAGTAGTGTTTGAACCGACAACATAGTACTTCCATTTTAGGAATTTATGGGTTTTTTTACTCGTTCTGCCACTCCATTTGTGGAACCAAAAAGATTTGGAATCCATTAGAAATGATTTAGGACATCCAATGGAAAAAAATTTAGTGGCTGTTGACATCCACTCTAGTCTGTCAGAGACCCTGGAGATAATCTCGAGGGGTAGAACAGTTAGCCAGAGACTTGACTATTTGGGAATCCTGTTCATATGTAATTTCTTCCATAGGATGGGCCATCTGAGAAGGGAGTGCAAAGGAACAATGGTGGAAGAGGATTCAAAAGAAACTTGGCTCAGAGATTCGTATTGAGAGGAGTCATCTAAATTTGACTCTTTAGTTCCTGGGTTGCTACTTAGAGCTCAAAAGGATTACATTCTGTTGGAGTCTACCCATGGGCAAAATTTTCCTACTAGGTAGTACCCTTTGTACTTTGTAACACTCCTATGATATTTTAGAGGGTTGTTCTTGGCATATTCTCAGACTTATTTCATGACTGAATAGAGGTATACCTGGATGAATTTACAGTGTATGGTGACACGTCTGAGGAAGCATTGTCTAACTTGGGGAAGTTGCTTAAAATATGTAAAGAGAAAAACTTATCCCTTAGTAAGAAAAAATGTTTTGTGATACTCACCAAGGGTATTGTTTTGGGTCACCATATTTCTCCTATATGTATAAAAGTAGATCCATCAAAAATTGAGGTAAAAATCAACCTTTTGTCTCCAAAAACAAAAAAATAGGTACATATATTCTTACATGATGGTTATTATCGACGGTTTGTCGAAAAATTTACAAAAATTGCATGTCCTTTATTTTCATTACTTAATAAAAATTAAAAATTTACTTGGAATGATAAGTATCGATTTTCTTTTGAAGCATTAAAATAAAAATTTTCCACAACACTTGTCTTAAGAGGGCCATATTGGTCCCTACCCTTCCATATATATACATATGATTCAGACACCACCATTGATGTGGTACTAGGGAAACGAGAGGAAAAAAATCCCTATGTTATATACTTTATTAGTAAGAAACTGAATCTTGCGAAAATGACTACACGATAACAAAAAAAGAGTTCCTTCTTGTTATTTATGCAATAAATAAATTCCCTCACTACATCAAAGTCTATCTGGTGTTTTTTCACCCCTCTTCCATTTGTTACTTAATGAACGAAGCAGTCACCAATGGAAGAGTGACCAGGTGGTTTTTATTATTATAGGAATTTGACATAACCATCCTTGATATGCCTAGAAAGGATAATGTCATTGTTGACTTCCTCTTTATGCTCACCAATGATGGTGATGTGAATCCCATTGAGGATGTTTTTCCCGATGAACATATTTTCTCATTATTTACTAACATCCCGTGGTTCAAAAATATTTATAATTACTTAGCTATAAGAAAAATCCCAACACACCTCTCACCAAAGGAGAAACAATAAATTATCAAGAAAAATGACTGCTATTCTTTGATCAAAGGCTATCTCTTCTACACTAGGCCAGATCTCATAATTTGATGTTGTTTTGGAGAGGATGAGATCCACAAAATCATCGGGACCTTTCATGATGGGCCCTACGGAGGACACTTTGTGGATAAAAGGATTTATTATAAAGTAATTCATGTAGGATATTACTATCCCACCATCTTTAGAGATTCTTGATAGTACATGAAGTGTTGTGATAGATTCTAGAGGATGGGACAAGCTATTCAAATAGATGAAATGTCACTTGATACCTAGATTGTGGTGGATCCATTCAAGAAGTGGGACTTGGATTTTGTAGGTCCCATTCATCCTTCATCTAGAAAAAATACCTACATCCTCGTCTATACTGATTATGTCACTAAGTGGGTGGAGACCAAAGCACTCCAAAAAGCCACCAAAAAAGTAGTAGTATACTTCCTCTATGGGAACATATTCATAAGATTGTGGGTTCCATGAGAGATATTCATAGATGTGGGGGCACAGTTCACCTCCAATCATAGTTAGGTCATCATAGAACAATCTAATATCAAGCACATGATAACCACACCATATGACCCACAGGCCAAAGGGTAGGTCGAAGGTACCAACAAGATATTGGAATCCATATTGACTAAAATTGTCCAACTACATATTAAGGATTAGACAAAAAAAATTATGGAAGCTTTGTGGGATGGACATAATACATGGAAAAAAAATACAGGATTTACTCCTTCTGAGCTTGTATATGGTAAATAGGCCATCCTCCCTATTGATTTGGAAGTGAAGACATTAAGGACTACACTACAACTAGGAATGGACTTATAAAAAACATAGCAGGACCAACTAAACAAAATCAATGAATCAGATTAATGTCACCAAGCCTCCCTACATCATGGCTCTATTGTTCAACTACAATGAGTCAAATGGCATGGCAAATTAATAAAAAAGAAAAAGTTCTAGCTAGGGGATTGGAATCTTTTGTATGACTATGGATTCAAATATTCTAAAGGGAAGTTCTAGATACATTGGCCAGAGCCATATGAGATTAATACCATCTATAAAAATGGGGTGGTGAAGCTACATACCATTGATGAGAAATAGATTTCCTTGATGGACAATATACATCATCTATGAATATATAGAAAACCATCCTCCAAGGATGCATTTATTAGCAATATTCCCACTTGTTGGTGTAGTAATGACTTGGAGATTGTAATATTGATAGGTGTGATGGAGACCCCATCTGCATCAACATTACAATAATTCCTACTTGATTATAAAAAAAATCTATCTGTGAAAACCCCTCTAGAAAGCAGTTAGACAAATGTCATTTGAAAACCAGCTCCTGGCATATGAAATTTGGAAAAAAAAAAGGAATAAATAATATTTGTAAACATGCCTAACACTTCATTTTCAACATCTTTTTGCAGGTCCCTTTTCTTGTAGATCCATATTTTGTTGCAGATTAGTTTACTACCATTTCTATAGCCATGCTACAGATCCTTCTCCAACCATGTTATAGATCATTTTCCAACCATTCTATAGATCCTTATGCAACCATGTTGCAGATCCTTCTGCAACAATTCTATAGATCTTTTCTATAGCCATTTTACAACAAACTTTATTTTCTACAATCATTTCACACATGACATTACTAACATGGTTTCCCCTTTCAAATAAATTATTTCCATCTTTTACAAGGAAAATAATAATAATAATAATAATCTAATTTTGAAAACCCTTCCGAGGGCATAGTTAGATAGATAAAATTTGAAAACCAACTTCTAGCAGATGCTATCTGATTCAACAATAAAAAGAAAAAAAGGGAAGCAAGACAAATCATCAACTTTCCTAATTCTAATTTTTCTTTTACAGCATGTAGCTATCTTCTTATACTCAGACCTTTTGTTCCTAAGATGCAAAAACTTCTCATAGACATTCTGCATAAAATTCCTACATAAATGCTACAAACATTTCCTTCTACCTCACTACAATTTTTTTCCTACAAACATGTTGTAGAAATTTTCTACATATTTTCTACAACTTTTTTGTTTCGATATCATGAATGCTCTCGTTGCTCAATTGTAGATTCTTTTCTTGTCAATTTTCATATTATTCTTCTATCATGTAACTTTTGATTTCTTCACTCATCTTTATTTGCTCACTATAATATCTACACAAGATCCACCTTGCTACAGATAATTATCAACTAACTATCAACATTCATCCTTACAGATAAAAAAATAAAGTATGTTTCCTCTTTTTATTACCAATGGTTGCACAAGTGATAATAATAGACTGATACTACTCTGCCAATTATGCCAATTCCCTTCCTATGTCTAAGTATGTACAACTTCTTCGGTTGGGGGTAGGTGTCACCACATACAATTCACTTTTTATACTATATTTGGTGGGACATGGCCTACTTTACTAGAAGCATGCCCAAATTGGTATCCATGAAAAATTATGATGGAGGTAATAAAAACCCTGCATTCCAAATTTCTGAATCATATATAACGTTGCCATCACCAATCATGATGACCCTTTTTAATGCCGATTCTTTATCATGATATTGACGATATTACTAAAACCACCACCGGTTATGATTCCCATCTACAAAGAAACATAATTGTGCATTAATCATTATGTTAAGTAAATTTCTTCATTAAAACACCCTTGCAACTCAACCTTTCAACCATAACCTCTATATCCGCAGTCGAAAACCCTTTTTTTTGACCCACACAGTTACAATTTTAGGTGCAATGGGGGGGGGGGGGGGGGCACCCATTAAGAGTGAAATCGATAATGTGAGAATAATTACCCAAAATTAAGAATCCTTGAAATTTTTTGAGGATGCCAGGTGGATTAGGTATTTTGAAAAGCTAAAAGGAGGAGATAGGATAGTGGCCATGGAGTTCATGTAGGCTTATAATAAGTAGGTTTTTCTAGTTTGGGGGTTGAAAATATAGGTAGATGAGGATAATATTTCCAAGGTGATTGGCCTAGCGAAAATTAGGGAGAGATGGTTTGAGTGAAGGGCCTCGATGACGAGGGTTCAAAGGGAGTTCTTAGAAGAGAATGAAATAGTAAAAGGGACAATTAAAGGAACAAAAAGGGCATCACTTCTGCCAACTTGGCTAGAGGTGTCCTTTGGTATCCTAAAATTTCTAACATGTGAAGGGAGATACATTATGATATTTGAGCTTCACTTCAAATTACCGATTCATTTGAGGCACCAAAGGTACATTAATCTTCCATATTTCCTATTCAAATCAATGGAGTTGATGTGCAAGAAATTCCAACAATACAAAAACCATGAAATGAGTCTTATCGACAATGGATTGTTCAAGTAAATCATCAAATATACCTTAGCAGAGAAAGGACAAATTTGAAATTCTTTCATGCGATTGAAGCAAACTAAAGTATTTACAAATGTGAAAGAGACTCCAGAGTTGATAGGTATCAACTTGTGGAATTATGAAAAGGACAATGACATGGAATCAAAATTAGATACCCCACAAAAGGACTCTGAGAAAGAACATGGATCCTCACAAAAAAGAGATGAAGCTTCTAGATGGATTCCCTAGTCACCAAAACCTCCAAATGGCCTTGAACTCACTCAAGGGAAACAAAAGAAGAGGTAACAGAGGAAAAAGATAATTTGGAGGAAATCGAAGTGTAGGATGAAGAAACATTTGGGGAGGAATTGGAGCCCATGAAATTTTTTCTAGAATAACTAGAGGAAGTCATGCACAAATAAGTGGACAACATTTATATGGGATGGTAGAAGCAATCTTGCAAAAGATAGTATTTGATGAAGAAATTACTGCTAGAGAGGTTGAGCAATTGAAGCCAAAGAAATGGAAAAAGGGAAAACATATACTATTTGGTAAGTTTCAACCCTGTTTTTCCAAGAAGTATTTGAAATCTCATAGGAATCCAAGAAAAATTCACAAAAAATTGAAGGAAGAATATTCAACCTTATGTGAAGAGATGGCTATTGCACGAGAAAATTTACAAGACTATGAGGCCCAACAAGGCCTAGAAACATTTGTCCAAGCCATTGAGGAAGCATAACCTAGTGAAAGCGGGTAGGAACTCTTCCCAGACCTTGATGAAGTAAATAAACCCAAGGTTTGTGGAGAAAGGATGATTAAGGAGAGAGATGTCCAAGGATATATTGATGAGAAAGAAGAATAAAATACCAAGGAGAAATAAGAAAAAGAGATCCCAAAGTAGAGAATGAACTAGAACCACACGATGGAGAGGAGGTAGAAGCAATAGAACCAATAATCATGACTCCAAAAAGCATATTGTTATACCTAACCAAGATTATCAGTTTGGAATTAGAAATAAATACCTGGAAATATAAGGTAGAGTGTTTATAAGAGGAATTAGTTTATTTGACAGAGGAGAAGAAAGATGAGGCATGCCTAGAAGAAGTTGAGAAACTCAGAATGAAGGAGGAAGAGTTGGTAATTAAAAAGTTAACGAGGTCCAACAATTAAAATGTTATAATAAATACCTGTTCTTTTTAGCACATAAAATGAGGGATCATCAGTTGCCCTCACTAGATTAATCAATCTACTTCAAAGAAAAACTCATTTCTTTTCAAATCAGGACTATAATCATAGGAAACCTAGACTGCATCATAATTCTAGAACACTTAATAGCTGCATTTTTATAACAACAGTGAAGAATACTAGGGATTATTGTGTGAGTGGTGTCAACAAATTTTAATAATGATTTATTTTCATGACTAGGATCTGAATCAATTTGTCAGAGACATCTAGCTTACAAAATTTGCCTCCTTTATGAGAAATCAATTTAAGTGGATTAATACGCTCTCTTTCTTGGAGTACCTTGAGTGGATTGATCAAATATCGGTATGAGGGGCCCCAAAACCAACTAAGTTTCTCCCCGAGAAAGAAGGAATGATGCAATATTAGCAATTTCTTATATCTATTTAAAAGGAATATGAACTAGCCATTCAAGACCATGAGAAATGGGTGACCGACAATAAGTTATAATATCTCTTGGGCCTCAAGAGAAGAAATGATTCTATGACATATGGGTTACAATCAAAGAACCACTTCAGAACAACCAGGTTTGAAATTACTTTAGATCATTTTTCTAGATTCATTGATTGTATGAAAGCACACAACATTCATTGGATTGGATTGAAGTTTCATTTCCCTATTTTATGTATCCCTTTATAGGAAGGAAAATATGAATATGGTTTCTATACCATCACCAACCAAAATTTGGGTTACTATAAAGTGGAAGAGGAGGGACACTATGTTGTTTTCTTGAAGTCTCCACAATCAGAGTCATTAGACGAGGGAGAGAAAATATAACTGTATGAGGAAATGAAATAATATTGATTATGGGGAGATGATAGGACCCAACATTGGCACCCTTTTGAAAAATTTGGAAACTTCTCACAAACCCCTGCTTACCTTTTCTAGTGTTTTCCAGCCTTTTGTGCTCAAAATGAAATTTTGGAAAAGGTATCTATTAGTCTATATGTTGTCATATTTTTTTAACTATTTGGTGATAATTAGAGTAAATTGTGCACTTACCTTTGCTGGAAGTATGCCACGATATTATGTCACATAAAATTTATAAAAATCATGTAGCCAAACTATGGTTTAGTTGAAAGTTACAGGAGTCCCGTAGCCAAACTATGGGTAAGTTGCGTGAATGCTGGAAGGATCCCATAGCTAAACTATTGGATGGCTGTAGGGAATATACAATGAACTTGTATCCCAACTATTGATGATTTAAAAAATTCTACAAGAGGTTCGTTGCCACCAATTGCAAGACAAAAGAATCACTACTTCTTCCACCACCAATTTTGGGCATGTGGAATCAAAACCAAGTGACAAAGAATGGAGGTATAAGCTATAGAATCATGGGAATGGTAATGTCGAATTGGGATAAACACATCATCAAAAAAATCATGATATACCTCAATATCCCAAGTTTTGAATCCAAACTAACAACATGTGTATCTATGTGTAATGTGAGTTAGTGGTTAAACCATAGGTCAACAACTCTAAAATTAGTTGAACCCAAATATAAAGAAAAGAAAAATTATTTTTGTCAAAGACAGTTTGAGAACCAATGGTTCTCAAGCATGTATAATTAATATATATATTAGTAGAGATTGAGGGGATTTTTATATAAGAGGTGGAACACCTTCCTTGTAGAGAGATAGACATTGCTATATTACATCTTTGTATTTTATTCATGTTTAATTAAAGGATATGTGCAAGCTTGATTCACAATATTTCATTTATTTGTGTGTAAATATGGATAAATAGATTTTGCAGTCTTTCCCAACTCTTTGTATGAAGAAGCAGAGGAACACATACAATGATATGTGTTGTAGTAATTACTTGTAACATACACAACCACCCGCAGGTTGTCCATGATACTTCCAAAAATTCACTTCAAAACTGATTTCAAAATTCTGATAACATCTAATTAATAAAGAAGCATTAAATAACACCATAACAACACAAGCGATAATCAATATTCATGCTACAACATAAAACAATGTTTAAACATGTCATGCACAACAATAACCATCAAGAATGCACATCAAAGATACACATCTCAGAGATATTAATTAATACATAGCGGACATAAATATGCAAGCATAGAAACACATGGCATAGAGAAACACATTAAAGGCACTTTTCCTACATAGAATATTCATGCTCCCAAGTAGCATCTTCAGCACCATAGCAGGTCCATTGAACTTCTACTAGTTATATGACTTGATTCAAGATCATTTTGACTTTTTTGTCCAATATGCGCACTGGCTGGACATGAAAGTCTCCTTCGGGCTCCACTTGAATCAAATTCTAATCAATAACATGGTTAGGATCATGTACATACTTTTTCAACAAAGAGACATGAAATAAATTATGCACATTCATGGAAGCATGTAATCCAAGCATGTATGCAACTAGCCCTATTCTGTCTAATATCTCAAATGGACCACAGAATCTGGCTGCTAGCTTTGTACAACTTCCCAACTTCAATGAGATCTTCTTGGGATTTACTTTCAAAAGCATATACTCTCCCACTTTAAATTATCTAGATGTCCTATTCTTCTCTGCATAACTCTTCTGTATATCTTGTGTTGCCTTCAAATTCTACTTAATTTTAACCATTTGAACTTACATATCCTTGAGCAATTTTGGCCCAAGTAATACTCTATCTTATGGTTTATCCCAACTCTCTAGTGTATTTCATTTCCTACCATACAAAGTTTCAAATGGAATCATATCCAATGAATATTGATACCCATTATTATAGGAAAACTCAACCAAATGAAAATAATCTTACCACTTAGATGGATTATCCATAACATACATTCTCAACATGTCCTCAATCAGTTGGTTGACTCTCTCTTTCTGCCCATCTGTCTGTGGATGGTATGTTGTGCTAAAATTCAGATTTGTACCAAATCCTTTAAATAATCCTCTTAAGAAATTTGAAGTGAACTTTGTATCTCCATCTGAAGTAATTTCCTTAGGTATCCCATGCAAACTAACAATTTCCCTCATGTAAATTTTTGCAATATTAGTTGTTGTATGAGTCATTTTCACAGGAACAAAATGAGCATCCTTTTTCAATTTATCAACAACTACCATTATTGAATCATGTTGCCTTGATGTCCCAAGAAACTTAGTTATAAAGTCAATGGTTACCACTTCCCATTTATTCTCTGGAATTGGCAATGGCTGAAGCGAACTTGATGGGTGTCTATTCTTAGATTTCACTCTCTGACATTTCATACATCTGAAAATGTAATCAACAACATACTTCTTCATTCCTGGACAAAAGAATTGGCTTCTTAATGCTTCAATTGTTTTCTGGCAACCAAGTTGTCCGAAATATGGAACATTATGCATTTCTTTTAACACCAAATTCCTAATAGGAACACAAATTCTATTTTTATGCATAATTAATCCATCTTCCTTAATCTCATACTATTTAATTTTTTGTTGTAAACTTTCTTTTACCTGTAGGTAGTGTTGATCTGTAACAACAACATCTAAATTTTTTCTCTTCAAACTCGATTTATTCATATTAATGGTTGTAGCATGCATGAGATGTACTTTTTTTCCCAGTGAATCAACAAATTTGTTTTCTTTTCCCTTTATATGCTTGATGTCAAAGTCATACTCACTTAAAAATTCCAACCATCTTGTCTTCCTAGCATTCAAAGTTGGTTGTTCAAAAATATATTTCAAACCACTATGTTCTGTCCTTAATTCAAATCTCTTTCCCATGATATAAAGCCTCCACATATTTAATGCATCAACTATGGAATCAAGCTCCAAATCATGTGTGGCATAATTATTCTTATGTTATTTAAGTTATTTGGACTTAGAATTAATGGAATACACATTTTGAGTGAGGACTCCACCAGGTCCTTCTTTGTAGGCATCTGTACATACCACAAAATTCCCATTTGGATCAACAATATTCAAAATATGTGCACTAGTAAGTAATTCATTTAAAAAATTAATGTTCTCTTCCCATTCTTCTGTCCATTCAAACTTATTTCCCTTCCTTTGCAATAAAGTGATGGGATGAGCAATCTTGGATAACCCTACTATAAATCTCCTATAGTATCCAACTAATCACATAAAAGATATGATTTCTGAAAAATTCCTGGGTGTTGGCCTTCCTCTAATGGCTTCAATCTTCTCTACATCCACTTCTATACCTTCTTTTGAAATAATATGTCCCAAGTAATGGATTTTTTCTTAGTAAAAAGAACACTTACTAATCTTGACATAAATTTGACGTTCCCTCAGCACTTGCAAGACCAACCTCAAATGATGTTCATGCTCTTCCTTATACTTATAATAAATAAGCATGTCATCCAAAAACACAATGAAAAACTTATCCATATAATTTTCTAATATGTCACTCATTAAGCACATAAATATAGTTGGTGCATTGGTTAGTCCAAATGGCACCACTACAAATTCATAATGTCCATACCTGGTTCTAAAGGATATCATATTGATGTCTTCTTCTTTGATTCTTACCTAATGGTATATGGATATCAAGTCTATCTTTGAAAATATATTTTCTCCTCTTTGTTGATCAAAGAGGTCATCAATTTTGGATAGAGGGTATTTGTTCTTCATAGTGGCCTTATTCAGCTATCTAAATTCAATGCATAGTCTCAATGTTCCATCCTTCTTTTTGACAAAGAGTATTTGTGGTCCCCAAGGTGAAACACTTGGGAATATGTACCCTTTCTTCAACAATTCTTTTAGGTGCATTTGTAATTCTTTCAATTCAGGCATACTCACTATTTAAGGTGTTTTCGATATTTTTCATCCCTTGGTACAAAATAAATAGAGAAATCTATTTCCCTCTTTGGTGGCAGTCCTAATATTTCTTGGAATACATCTTCAAACTTTGGAAATATTGGAAAATCTTCAAGGCTTGGCCCTTTTGTTTTTTTTGGTTCCTCCACATGAGATACATACAATTTACATCATTTCCTAAAACATATATTCAAATATAAGGCTGAAATCTCCCTTATAGAAATGGGTCTTGGAATTCCTTTCATAGTGCTTTGTTTTCCTTCTTCATCAATACATGCAAATTTCTTGTTATGACAATCTATGAAAACATGGTGTTCTTCCAACCAATCCATTCCAATTAGGATATCATAATATCCTAATGGGATGATGTTCATATCAACATTAGTGCTTGCTCCATTCATATTTATTGGACAACTTCTAACAACCTCATTGATCCTTCTTTTGGTTCCAGTGGCTAGCTGAACCAAACTTGATTTTTTAAGCTTACTTTTCTCCAAATGTAATGTATCCACTATTTTAGGATCAATGTAACAATGTCTTGCTCCAAAATCAATTAAAATAGAAATAGGATGATTAATTACCTTACCTTCCACTTCAATCATATTGGATTGGTATTCTTCTTGTCGATATTCTAAGGTTGCTTATATTCTACCCATGTATTCTACCATTGTATCCTCTTGGATGTTGTGCATGGTATTCATTTTATTTCCTTTGTGAGGGAAATCCTTGTATAAGTTATTTTATTCATATCCCCAACATTGGATTGGTGGTCTTCCTCTTATTCCAAGGAGTCTTCCTTCTTGGTTTCATCCTTAGTAGTTTGATTTTGTTGATTCTTATTAGGACTGTTTTTGTTGAAAGGAGGTTTGAATCCTTTCCTTCTCTGATAAAAATTCTCTTTCTTCTTATCTTTCCAATATTTCTACATGGATTCTCTACCTTTTCCTTGCTCATATAGGTATTTATCCTTCTTGATGGTTTCTGTCAGAGTCTTAGGCTCATCATACTGAATATTTTCTTTATAAGAGGATGTTAGTCCACTCAAAAATATATGTATCTTCACTTTTTCATCCTTTATAAACCCCACATACTTTAGCAATCCTAAGAACTTATTTTCATATCCTGTAATGGTGATTCTTCCCAATATTATTTCAAAGGAATATTGCATTTTATTTTCTTATAAGTGCTCTGAAAGATGCTCCTTCTAAAAATTTCACTTGAAATGCTCCCAAGTGATCCTAATCTCATTAATGTGCACAAATTGCTTCAGCTAATCCCACCACATAGCAACTTTTCCATGCAAATGGTATGTGGAAATTTTGGCTTTTAGGTTAGCTGAGTAGTTGTGAAACTAAAAATACTTCCTCATTCCCAACAACCATTCTTCAAAATCATCTCCCTTTCTCTTTCAGCATCAAAGGATGGTAGCTTAAACTTTCTTATCTATCCTTCCAAACTTTCCAATTCATGTCTTCTTCATTGGCATCTAACATTAGACACTTATGGATTTCTTGTGGATTCTTCATATGCATAAAATTTCCTTGTTGAGTAAGGAGTTGAGTGATGTCTATGAATTCTTTTGGCACTTTTTGAATGACTAGTTCTTTTGTAGTTATTTCGTATTTCAAGATGTCTGCATTCTTCCTGTTGCCTTGAGTCTGATCTAATCTTTGCTTGCATATGAAACTGATTTAGCTTTGCATCACTTGAGAATTTATCTGATTTTTTTCTCTCATCAACCTCTCATTGTATGCTTTGTAACTATTTACTTCTATTCTTAGGATTCTCATAGTCTCTATTGATGTTTCTTGTTCCCCTCTGATCTTGTGCCCACTTGATCATGTCTCTGCGTTACCAACACTAAAATTTTGACCTTTGGCTTCTTTATCATGACTGAAGGGTCCCACTCCTTCATCCATGTCCTAAATATGCAGTATTATCTTGAAATAATATGGCTATATCCCCTAATTTTTCAAAATGTGCAAGCAACCATTTTGTTAGAATTATTTATATTATAGAAATTGCCAAATAATGCTATAGGTCCTTTTTGTTCTGAATTCATGAATAATTATATCATCATTCTCCAAATTAAAATAAATCAAGTTTATTATCTCCTAAATCATATTTACAACAACTATACTCATGCCTCATTATGATATCTGAGTTGAAACTTATGGCTTCATGAAAAAACCACTTTCATCCTTTTTGTGCATTTTCTCCACTGGTGCAATTTTATTGAAATGCCAACTTTTGTCAACTACAGACGAAAATATATCAGGAACTAGAGAAACTTTTGTATGAGACAGATAATAATAATAACAAGGAATTCATATCAACTCTCATATTTTTATGCTGATGCTCCATTAAAAATTTGTAACAATATGGAATCTACAACTTCATCCCTTTTCACCCATCTTTCTGGACTTGGAATTTTTAGCAAAACCAACCATCTCAAAATTTGTGCACTTATGGAAACATTTCACTAAACCAAAGTTGTTTGTATTTATGATTATATGAAAAGTCAATCAAATAAAAGTTTCCATTTTTGTGATCTAGGGTCACTTTTTCTGTTATGAAAATCTCAAAAATCCTCCAAAAGTGGCGCAAAATAGTGGATTTTAGCATATTTCAACATCCCCATTCCAATATTCTTAGGTTTTATTCTTTTCCTACATGGGTTATTTTCATGTTTTCTTTCTGGACTCTCCCCCAAGAGTTCTAGCTTAATCTTGACCTCTGCCAATGTTTGGGACCCAGATCTTTAAAAACCAGTATTTTGAAATTTCTGACAAATCCAAGTAGAAATGGACAATGACCCTCTCTGACACTTTTGTAGGTATACTCTCTGTGGAAAAAACCCATATGTTTGTAGGTCTCCTCTATGAACCTTCGATCTCAAGTCGGAATAAACCTAGACCGTTGATCTTCCTCCTTTTCCAAACCTCCAAAATGAATCTCGTATGTTGACCTCATAACTTTGTTAAACTTCAAAACTTAGATCAATTTTTAAACTTTTCAAGGGTGAACCTAGGTCTTTGATCTTGAGATTGAACATGATCTCGGCCTTATATTCTATGAACTCTTCCCCACACTATAATGACCATTAAAAATACACATTGTTTTCCCTTCCGGATCAAATTCGACTCTACAACTTTGAAGATCAAATCCATTAACTTTTCAAACAATTTTGAATTATTCAAAACTAAAATTTTTCCATGAATTCATGGATATTTCTCTCTAATTCTTCAATTTTTACTAAAACTCACTCATATCAAATTTTGCAACAACAAATTTCTCAAATTCACACTAGTTTTGCCCCATACCAATCTGATGTTTGAAGCATAAGCTCTGATACCAATCTATAACATAGCTAGACACCCATAGGCTAGACACACTACTTCCAAAAATGCACTTCAATACTGATTTAAAAATTCTTATAACATCTAATTAATAAATAAGCATGAAAGAACACCATAACTACACGTGAAATAATAAAGATTCATGCTACAACATAAAATAATGTTTAAACATGCCATGCACAACAATAACCAACAAGCAGACACATTAAAGATAAATATCTCATAGATATTAATTAATACACGACAGAAATAAATATACAAGCATAGAAACACATGATAGAGAGCACTTATATTTAACAAAATGAATCACCAACTGGCCGGAGACCAAGGACATTCCACCCAACCATAGACGCTTATATTCCATGTCTCAACAGTAGTTCACCCCCGAGCCAGGGATACAAATCCACAAGGATGGTTCTAGGGTGTCACTCAGCTTCCCAAACTAGTCAATACTAAAGCTCTCATAAGTTTCACAACACACAACAATACAAAGTACATCATATCTCTTCTCTCCATCCTACACAACCCAAGTGAATCGACTCCCTTCTTTTCCACGTAGTCCCTCATGATGTCCACCTCATTCTAGGGCTCCAATGCATTATGTCAAGAATCTATATGCCGAGACTCTCAAGATTCACAACCGTGAACAAAGTCTAGCACATGTCAATGCATCTCAGGCATGCAGGAATTAATTCATGGCTAGAATACACCATCAATTACTACATCCAACAAACAATGGTTTCTTCCTCAACAATTTTCCCCCATGTCCCAATCCTAGAACAAGAATGAACGAGGAATGATAGAATGAGAAACAATGAATGAAAGAGTGAAAGAGTGAATGGAGAAGAACCCCT